>PITA01006620.1:0-98411 GCA_004023965.1 Spilogale gracilis
ATGGTTGGCAATTTCAAGTGTTCGAGTCTGTTAACAGTGCAGTATTGCTCACTTGAAAATGGGAGCAGGGGAAAGTTGTTGCTGAACTGATGTTTACCATGCCACTGTAAAAAATATGTTTCTCCCATAGAAAACAAAGTATACACATACTTTTAACTACAGTTATCCTTTGATGCAGTGAGTTTAAAAGTGGATGGCTTTCCAAAACAAATTACAAAGTAAGTAATACACCTCAAAGGTATGAACAAAGGCTCTTTTCCCTCTTAACAATGAACAGCTGTGAAGACTTCTATGTCACAGGAAACCAGGCATTCCCAGTTTCTCCACATAGAAAAAAGCTTAAGAACTATGAAGTATCTATGAGCTAATTTCTCCACTCACTGCCCAAAAGATGTTGACTAAAGATGACAATCCAGATATATTAGTGCCAGCTAAAAATATATAGTCTTAAAAATATTGAGTTTCAGAAGGAAACAGATACTTCGCCTGAAAAGTAACAGATTGGGGCGCCTGGGTGACTCAGTTGGTTAAGCGACTGCCTTTGGCTCAGGTCGTGATCCCGGAGACCCGGGATCGAGTCCCACATCGGGCTCTCTGCTCAGCAGGAAGCCTGCTTCTCCCTCTCTCACTCCCCCTGCTTGTGTTCCCCCCCTCTGGCTGTGTTTCTCTCTGTCAAATAAATACAATCTTAAAAAAAAAAAAAAAAGAAAGAAAAGAAGAGTAACAGATTTATAAAAGAATATGTAGTACACATATCTACAAAGGAATATTAGCCATACAAGAGAATGAAATCTTGCCATTTACAATGACATGGATGAAGCTACAGAGTATTATGGTAAGTGAAATAAATCAGATTCAAATACCATATGATTTCACTCAAATGTGAAATTTAAGAAACAAAGTGGGGGTGCGGGGAGGAGAGGCAAACCAAGAAACAGACTCTTAACCAGAGAAAATAAACTGAAGTTACCAGAGGGGAGGTGGGTGGGGGAACTAACGGTGCACTTGCTACAATGAGCCCCAGGTGTTGCATGGAAATGTTGAACCACTATATTGTACACCTGAAACTAATACTACATTGTGTGTTAACTGGAATTTAAATAAAAACTTAAAACCTCATTCCTCCAGAGGTAAAAGATACAAAAACAGAGGGCTCAATTCTTCACACACACCTCTCTTCCCAAAACCCTCAGATTAAAACTTTGCTTTTATACTAAAATGGTATCCTGAATTAAGGTCATCCTATTTAATTGTATGAATTCCCTATTATATGTGAGGACTATCTCTCTCTCTCTCTCTCTCTCTCTCTATATATATATATATATATATATATATATATTCTCTCGCTCTCTCTTTCTCTCTATATATATATATGCACACACACACACACACATGCAAACCTTTTACTATATTTGGATATTTAAAGATGCTACAGTATAACTCTCCAATTAAATGGAATTGTGAAATAGGCAGTCATCACTCAGAAGCTTTTCTAATTGGCATGTACAATAGGCTTCTCTCATCCCCAAACTACCACCCCATATTAGATTGCCATGATGGTAGGGTACCTTGTTTGCTATTTCTTCATGAATACATTCATAAGTTTATTGGCTCTTAGCTCTAACCATTGAATCTATCTTAGGGAATTTCAGTATTCCACCCTAAGCCCTTTTAATTAGCTCTTGGTACAAAAATTTATTTCAGAACCCTGATGTGTTTATGACATTCGTCACTTGGCCATGGCCTCAGAGAATTCTTATGTTGTCAAGAGACCTTGGTTTTAGTTCTAGCTCTATTACTAGTTACAGGAAGCTTCTCACCTCTGGAAATGGGTCTATCTACTTTCTGTCTCAATACCTGCAACCATGTTGAGGCACAGAGCACCCTTGGTCACAAGTCTCTAGCGTATTTAATTAGTATTTACCACATGTTATTGGGAAGGAGTGTGGAGAGCATTTGTTTTAAAGAACAAAATCATTCCACAGTTTGAGAGATGTTGAGTAAAAAAGTTAAGTAGGTATTTTCAGCGTCTTGAATAAGCCAACATATATATACACATAATCTATGAGAGGTCTTATTTCACACAAATGCTTCAACATATTTTCCCCTTCTTCCTATGGAGCATGTCACAGGACTAGTACCCCACTCTACACTTTAGACAACATTAGACCAGATTTCTAAGGTAACCTCTTGTTCTACAGAGCCATGCAATACTGGTATATGTAACTATAATCACCACATGTTAGAGTGCAGCATTTTAGAAATTTAAATGATCTAGTTAAAATGTATTGAACCTTTTTTTGAGACTGCATGACGTTGTAACAGACCAAAAAAAAAGATGATTCAAAATGATTTCGAAACTGTACAAACTTGACATGACTTAAAATTTTTTAAATGAAAACAGGACTATACATAGAAATTTATCCTGATAACATGCTTTTACCTCTGAATCTGAATTAAATGTGTAATTATCTAGATGTATAATTATCTACATGTGGGTGGCATGCTCATTATGAGGAGATTCTAATGAGAGCACTGACCCAGAGGATGTTTGTTGATAATGCTAGAAGCCAAATCAATTTTGGAACAGTATAGGATAAACTTTGTAATTTTAAATGGTTAAAGGAGATACTCATTAAAATTGTGGGGAGGAGGGTAGAGATACCAAAGGAAAATATTAGATTCTGTAAATACAACAGATTGTGTAGAGTACTTAATGATGGGCAACTTTGATACCTGTGTTATGGAAATATGGATTAGAAGGAGGAAAGGAGAACAAGAGGAATGTTTATTGAAAACATTTTGGAATAGCTACATGCAGTTTTGGTGATAATGGCATGCTCAGAAGAGTTTTGTTACCGGTATTTCACAAAAAATCAATGTAATCACTGTTTGGAAGATACTGTGAAATAACCTGGAGGTTACTGAAGTAACCATTTATTCTTAGCACATATAATCATGAAAATTTAAGGTGAAATATTATATATAAGGTAAACAACAGGGTCTCAGTGTCTTCAAATCAAAATGTGCTTAACTGGGCATTTCTAGCTAAGAAAAATTTTCAATGGCCAATAGATGTATCCTGCCCAAGCTGTTCAATCAAGTGGGCTTAAAACCCCCTACAGAATAGAGGTACTGCCAGCCATTACATGTGTTCCAATACCCTAAATCTGTATAAAGGAGTATCTATGTAATTCATTAACTATAAACCAGGAGACTCCTGAGCATGAAGGGAGAGGTGCTTTTAGTAATTACTCCAAAACACACCTAAATCTGGAAATGTGTCAGACAACAGATTCAAGCAGGTGTATGTAGGTGTATTTGTCTAGGTCCTTCAATGGATCTAGGATTCTGTTCCATGGATACTGCCAACATTCCTGCTCAACAGAGATGTTACCATCAAATAAATAACTCTCACAGCTACTGTGATCTTACATTCCAAATTTGCTGAAGCAGCTCTCTCTCAGTAATAGCCTATTCTTTTATCCTCATATACATTTATAATTTGAAATACCATTTCTCCCAATGAAAAGGCAAACAATGGTCCAAAATCTTTGGGATGGAGCAAAAGTGGTTCTAAGAGGGAAGTTTACGGCAATACAGGCTTACCTCAAGAAGCAAGAAAAATGTCAAATAAACAATCTAATCTTACACTTAAAGGAGCCAGAAAAAGAAACAAAACCCCAAACCAGCAGAAGGAGGGAAATAATAAAGATTAGAACACAAATATGGAAATTAAAACAAAAAACAACAAAAAAAGAACAGATCAATGAAACCAGGAGCTAGTTCTTTGAAAGGTCCACAAAATTAATAAACCTCTAGCCAGACTCATCACAAGGAGAACTCAAAGTCACAAATGTCACAAATGAAAGAAATACCAACACCACAGAAATACTAACAATTGTAGGAGATAAGAAATCATACACCAACAAAGTGGACAACTTAAATGAATTCCTAAAAACATATAACCTACCAAAACTGAAGCAGGAATAGAAACTTTGAACTGAATGATTCTCAGCAATGAAAGTGATTTCAATAATCAAAAAACTCCCAATAGAGGCGCCTGAGTGGCTCAGTCATTAAGCATCCGACTTCAGCTTGGACCATGATTCCTGGAGTCCTGGGACTGAGCCCCGCATTGGGCTCCCTGCTGGGCGGGAAACCTGCTTCTCCCTCTCTCACTCCCCCTGCTTGTGTTCCCTCTCTAACTGTGTTTCTCTCTGTCAAATAAAATCTTTAAAAAGAAAAAACAAAAAAACTCCCAATAAACAAAAGTCAGGAACAGAAGGCTTTGTGAATTCCAAGTATTTAAAGAGTTGATACCTATTCTCCTTAAACTATTCCAAAAACAGAAGAGGAAGGAAAACTTGCAAATTCCTTCTATGAGGTCTGTATCATCCTGGTATCAAAACCACATAAGGATACCACACAAGGGTGCCTGGGTGGCTCAGTTGGTTAGGCAACTGCCTTCAGTTCAGGTCATGATCCCGGAGTCCCGGGATTGAGCCCCACATCAGGCCCCCAGCTCCACAGGGAGTCTGCTTCTCCCTCTGACCCTCTTTCCACTCATGCTCTGTCTCAATCTCTCTCAAATAAATAAAATCTTTTTTTAAAAAAAAAAGATACAACACAAAAAGAGAACTACAGACTAGTGTCTCTGATGAACATAAATGCAAAAATCCTCAATAAAATACTAGTAAACTGAATCCAACAATACGTTAAAAAAAAAAATCATTCACCACAATCAAACAGAATTGATTCCCAAGATACAAGTGTGGTTCAATATTTGTAAATCAATCAATATGATACACCACATTAATAAGGATAAAAACTATATGATCATTTGAATACATGCAGAAAAAGCATTTGACAAAGTAAAACCCATCATGATAACAACAACAACAACAAAACCCTAATAAAGTAGGTTTAAAGAAAACATACCCCAACATAAATAAAGGCCTTATATGAAAAACCCACAGGTGGGACACCCGGGTGGTTAAGATGGTTAGGCATCTCGGTTCAGCTCAGGTCATATCTCAGGGTCTTGGGATCAAGCCCCATGTTAGATTCCCCACTCTGTGGAAAGTCTATGTATCTCTCTCCCTCAGCCTCTGCCCTGCTTTTGTGTTCTCTCTCAAATAAATAACTAAAATCTTAAGAAAAAAAAAAAGGAAAAAAAAAAAAAAACCCACAGCCAAAATCATACTCACTGGGGAAAAACAGAGCTTTTCCCCTACGATCAGGAGCATGATGAGGGTGTCCATTCTCATTACCTTTATTCAACATAGTACTGGAAATCCTAGCCACAGCAATTAAGACAACAAAGTATAGGCATCCGAATTGTCAAGATGTAAAACTTTCACTATTTGCAGATGAGGTGATATTATACAAAGAAAACCTTTAAAGACTCCAAAGTACTATTAGAACTGATAAACGAATTCAGTAAAGTCACAGGATACAAAAATCAATTTACAGAAATTTGTTCCATTTTTATAGACCAATAAGGAAGCAGCAGAAAAAGAAAAGATTCTCATTTACAAGTGTTCTAAAAACAAAAACATCTAGGAAGCTTAACCAAACAGATGAAAGGCCTATACTCTAAAAACTATACAACACTGATGAAAAAAGTTCAAGACCCAAAGAAATGGCAAGGCATTGCATGCTCACGGGTTGGAAGAATATTGTTAAAATGTCTATACTGCTCAAAAAGCAATCTACACATTTAATGCAATCCCTATCAAAATACCAATGGCATTTCTCACAGAGCTATAACAAGCAATCCCAAAATTTGTATGGAACCACAAAAGAATAACCAAACCACCTTAAAAAGAAAAACAAAGTTGAAGACATCACAATTCCAGACTTCAGGTTATATTACAAAGCTGTAGTAATTAAAGCATAAAAATAGGCACATAGATCAACCAAACAGAAAACCCAGAAATTGGGGTGCCTGGGTGGCTCAGTTGGTTAAGTGACTGCTTTCGGCTCAGGTCATGATCCTGGAGACCTGGGATCGAGCCCCATATCGGGCTCCCTGCTCGGCGGGAAGCCTGCTTCTCCCTCTCTCACTCCCCCTGCTTGTGTTCCCGCTCTAGCTGTGCTTCTCACTGTCAAATAAATAAAAAAAAATCTTTAAAAAAAAAACAAACAGAAATACATCCACAACTATATGGCCGATTAATCTTCAACAAAGCAGGAAAGGCTACTCAATGGGAATTTCCCCCATTTTTCCCAATGGCAAAAACAAAACAAAACAAAACAAAACAACAACAACAACAACAAAAACCAGTCTTTTCAACAAATGGTGTTGGAAAAACTGGACAACTGCATGGAAAAGAAGGTAACTGGACCACTTTCTCACACCATGCACAAAATTAAACTCAAAATGGATTAAGGACCTAAATGTAAGACCTGAAGCCATAAAAATCCTAGAAGAGAACACAGGCAACATTTCTCTGGCATGAGCCATAGCAACAGGATTTTTTAGAGCAGTCTCCTGAAGCAAGCAAAATAAAGGCAAAAATATACTACTGGGACTACATCAAATTACAAAGCTTCTAAGAAAACCTAACAAAGCTTCTGCATAGCAAAGTAAACAATGAACAAAATTAAAAAGCAACTTATGAAATGGGAGAAGATATTTGCAAATGGCATATCCAATAAAGGGTAGTATCCAAAATATATAAAGAACTGATACAACTCCACACCCTAAAAACAAATAATCCTATTTAAAAATGGGCAGAATACATGAACAGATATTTCTCCAAAGAATCCAGACGGCCAACACATGAAAAGATGCTCAGCATCACTCATCATCAGGGAAATGTAAATCAGAACAACAAGGAGATACCACCTCATACCCGTCAGAATGGCTAAAATCAAAAACACAAGAAATAAGTGCTGGTGAGGATGTGGAGAAAAAGGAATCTTCTTTCACTGTTCATGGGAAGGCAAACTAGTGTAGCCACTGTAGAAAACAGTGTGGAGTTTCCTCGAACACTTAAGAGACCCACCCTAGAATCCAGTAATCACATTACTGGGTATTTACCTAAAAATTAAAAAAAGGTAATTCAAAGGGATACATGCACCCCTGTTCACTGCAGCATTATTTACAACAGCCAAGGTATAGAAGCGAATCAAGAGTCCACTGATAAATGAATGGATAAAGATGAGGTGGTTTATGTACGCATACATAGTGGAATGTTACTCAGACATAAAAAATGAAACCTTGCCATTTGCAACAGCATGGATGAAGACAGTATTATGCTAAGCAAAATAAATCAGAGAAAGACAAATATCATATGATCTCACTCACATGTGGAATTTAGCAAAACAAACGAGCAAAGAAAAAAAAAGAGAGAAACCAAGAAATAGACTCTTAACAAGAGAGAACTGATGGTTACCAGAGGGGGCGGTAGGGGAAATAGGAGATGGGGATTAAAGAGTACATTTACCATGATGAACACTTAATAATGTATAAAATGGTTGAATCACTGCATTTATTCACCTGAAACTAATATAACATTATGTTAACTATGCTAGAATTAAAAACTTTAAAAATATCATTTGACCCAATATCTTATTTAGCAAGTGTAGCTGGACCAAAATAGCATCCCCTTCCTTCTGTGCACAATTAAGAAGGTTTAAAAATCAGATTCAAGGGCGCCTGGGTGGCTCATTGGGTTAAAGCCTTCAGCTCAGGTCATGATCTCAGGGTCCTGAGATCTCATGCTCAGCAGGGAGCCTGTTTCCTCTGCTCTCTCTGCCTGCCTCTCTGCCTACTTGTGATCCCTCTCTGTCAAATAAATAAATAAAATCTTAAAAAAAAAAAAATCAGATTCAAGGGGCCAAAGATCAGTACTACCAGGATCTTCCTTCTCACCAAGATATAGAAGCATTCATGTGATAAAGAAAAATTCAAGTAACTCTTAAATGTGAATAAAAATTAAACATCTCAGAAAGTTTAAAGGATGAGGGGCGCCTGGGTGGCTCAGTTGGTTAAGCAACTGCTTTCGGCTCAGGTCATGATTCTGGAGACCCAGGATCGAGCCCCACATCAGGCTTTCTGCTCGGCGGGAAGCCTGCTTCTCCCTCTCTCAGTCCCTCTGCTTGTGTTCCCTCTCTCGCTGTGTTTCTGTCAAATAAATAAATAAATAAATAAATCTTTAAAAAAAGAAAGTTTAAAGGATGAGTTTACTTACAATCGACATCAGAGTTAGTACATAGTGCTGTAGATTCTGTCCGTGATGCTGAACCATTTTAGCATCAGCTGTAACCATGACTTCCACGTATCTTGGGTAAGATAAGAAACGTTTTTTCCTGGAATGTAATGGACTTCTTTCGTCTTCCAAGGATTTATTTTTTGAAGGGTACCCTAAAGCCATTTCCTTCTTTACATTAAGATCTTCGTTCATGTTGCTGTTGTTGTGAAGAGGTAAAGAGGTCTGCTTTATTTTACTTTCTAGGGGAAAAAGAGAATATAATGCAAAGCCATTAAATTAGATGGGACTAAAAATATTGCACAAAATAGCCAAAAATTTAATTTAATACATACACATCTGCTTCCAATGTGAGATACAAGGATAAAAAGAAGTTAAACAGTGTTATGCCACATCATGATGATTACTATTCCTAGTAATAAAATGTTCACTTTCATAGATTACCCTAAGAAAAACCAAACTCCAAGTCTTCTTTTTTAAACAGCTATGACTGTTAAAGTCCATTTATTAAAGTCCTTAACCACGGGGTTAATAAAAATTCAAGGAGTCCCCTTTTTTGGTAGGTAAATTAGGCCCTCAAGCCAATGGCATTTCAACTTATTACAGAGTAATCACATTTTGTAGACAATACGGAAAAGCTTTTGTTAGACATACATGAAGATCACCATAGAGTAAAATCAAACCACAGAACAATGGTGGCTTTTTGAATCCAGAAAGTCATATGTAGATATAAATTTTATAATACTTGATTAAATATACCCAATAACATTTTTATGTTTGAATACAACATTCAAATTATTCAACATTAGAGATTATTAGAGGCCATATTTAAGTCCTATGCATTTATAGAAACTAAGTTCTTAATTATTTGTGCTATTAGAAAAAAAATTATAAGCAGCATAGGTGCTTGTCCTGTGTCCATCTCCATTTCTTCTCTTCTCCTTTGCTTTTCTCTTTTTTCAGACAGCTGTTTGGTGGAAGTATTTTCAACAGAAAAGTGGACCAAAGGAATCAGGCAAGAAGAAATCAAAGGTCCTGGAAACTACTCAGACTTAGTTGTACTATAGGATTAGACAAATACAAAGCCATTACAAAAATAATTTCCTTTTAAGTAAGCAGTGATCCTATGCTTCTAAGAAACAAAAGCATTGTTTCCACAGATCCTAAAACCATCCTACCTTTCGATATTACTGTGTGCATGGGTTTTAAAATTCACCTCAGTGAGAAATTCTGAATTTGGCAAACTGAGCGTATGACCCCAAAATTTCGCCCTACAATCTTTCTCCTGGGGGAATGCCACCACTAAAATATATATGACGACTTATTAGACCCTGAAAAAGAGCTCAGACATAACTTGCATACAAATTCAGAGTTATCAGGAAAAAGGTAAATATACAGATTTGTTCATCTATTTCATGTAAACATTGATGCCTACTCTACACCAGGAAACATTTAGAAACTGAGAAGCCAACAGAACCTTATTAAGGTTACATTCTAGTAGGAAGAGACAACAAGTACACATATTTAAGGATAAATTTCAGAATAATTTTAAGCATTTTGAATTAATAATTCAACCTAGAAGCAAAAAAGTGATTCTACCTACCCAAAAGGCTTAAATTTGAAAAGCAATAATACCAAGTGTTAGAACAACAACTTTGGAAAACTACTTGGCAATTTCCAAGTTAGACACATATCTATGCTACCCCTGCAATTCTACTAGCTACATACCTAAGGAAAACCTACATCAACAGAAAGACTTACATAAGACTGTGTATAGCAAGACTGGCATATAAATCAATGGAATAATTCTATTCCAGAGCCTAGAAGTAAACACCCACATATATTGTCAAATGAAATTCAACAAGGGTGCCAAGACTATCCTATAGAAAAAGAGTGGTTTCAACAAGAGGTGATGGAAAAACTGGACATCTGTATGCAGAAGCATAAAATTAGAGCCTTATCTTATAAAAACTCAAAAATGGATTAAAGACCACAAACTCTGAAAGTCCTAAAAGAGAACATTGTAGAAAAGCTTCATGACATCGGATCTGGCAAGGACTTCTTGGTTGCATAAGACACCAAAGCACAGTCAACAAAACAAACAGGACTACACCAAGTTTTAGAATTGTATCAAAGGACACAACAGAGTGAGAAGGCAACCTACTGAATTGGAGAAAAGATCTACAAATCTTTTTTCCTGAAGAGGAGAACGAAAATGGCTTCCTTGCATCTGTCAAAATAACCCTTATGCCAAAGTGGTATGTATGTTGGGGTGGCATATTCTGCCACCCATCACAGACCATAAGGTTTCCAAGAGATAAATCCAATAAAAGCTATTAGATCAGTACTCAGTAAAGGGTAGTTATTACTTTTGTTATTACTAATTATATCAAACTTATTTAATTTTTTTATACTGGGGGCACCTATTGAATGGGGAATGAATCTTGGAACACTGGGGGAAAAATTTAAGTAACAATAAAAAAAATTATTTAATTTTTTAATATAATTAAACAGGCACATGCCCTTCAAATTCACTTTTAAAAAATTGACTAGAACTGCTTTGTTTAGGAAAAACAGTCGGCTGTTTTGTTGCTAGGTTTATAAAGTTAAAAAATGCCTATTCATAAGGCTGTGGTGTGATGCGGCTGAAATTCTGGAGGCAGAAGCTCTGTGTGATTCTGGTTGGCAATCACAGCGCATTGTTACTCAAGCCTGCAGCAAGTGGAAAACAAAGTTTTTCATTCTCACTACTTTTGGGGAGTGATTGACAAGTGTTTCACAGTTCTTAGCCAAGTTGGGTATACTAATTTTAAGGACTTTTTTCAGCTAAATCTCATAAAACGCATAGCCTTAGTTTTAGGTTGATGGGCCTGGGTACCAGCAGCTGCTTTTTATCTTTCGGGTTTTTATTATTATTATTGAAGACAAATGAACTTCCATAGGTATTGAGGTATGTTTCTACTCTTCTTATAAATCTTGATGTGCCAGGTTCTGGAGCATTTGCTTTGGGAAGCCCGAGGGCAAAGCACTGATTAGGGCATTTTCAGGCTGAGAGTCCTATTCCACTATTTAGCCAGCAGGAAAGCCTTCATTTTTTCGTTAGGGAATTAGTGGAATTAGGAATAAGCACTGTCCACAGTCTACCTGTGATTACTACTGGCAAGTCATTATGGAATCAAAGGAATGTGCTTGAATCTGTGTTTGAAATTTTTGAATGGATCTCTTTGTCAATACTTACTAGACAAAGCTCATGAGATTTTCTGTGTATCTGCTAGGATAAATCATTCTGTGATATGCTCCCTAAACTCAGAGTTGAATGTACTGTAATTAGATTTGAAAATATCATAGGAATTTTCCTCAATCAATTTAATAAATGCATGCTGTGAACAAATGCTATAGGAACTTGATAGACTGCAATGATTATGATCACAATATGTGATCTTTATTTTTTCCCCTGAGCAAGATAATTACATTCTATTGGAAATACAGGAATGGTAAGTATCATAAATCCAACTCCTTGAACAAGTGGAGATACCCCCCCTCGTACACGTACACACACACACACACACACACACACACACACACACACACACAAGGTGGTTTTAAAAGACTCCTACAACTCCACAAACAAAAAGAGCCCTATTCAAACATGGGCAAAAGATGTGAATAGATATTTTGCCAAAGATAACATATGAATAGCCAACAAGCTATTGACAGGATACTCAAACTTACTGAGAAAAATTCAAATCAAAACTACAGTGAGATATCACTCCACACCAATTACGATAGCTACTATAACTTAAGTGTTGGCAAAAATGTGGAGAAATTAGAATTCCTGCATACTATCGATGGAATTATAAAAATGGTTCAACTACTACAGAAAATTAAAAGGTGCCTAAAAAAATTACAAATAGAACTACCATATGATCTAGCAATTCTGTGTATATTCAAAAATATCAAAAACAGGGTCATAAAGAGATGCATGCATGCTCGTGTTCATTGCAGCATTATTCACAATAGCCAAGAGGTAGAAGCAACTCAAATGTCCATGAATGGATAAATGGATAATGAAATGTGACATATAGATACTATGGATTATTCAGCCTTAAAGGAAATTCTGCTATATGCTACAACAGGGATGAATCTTGAAGATATTATTATGCTAAGTAAAATGAGCCAGTCACCCCACCCCATCCCCCAAAAAGGCTGTACAATTTCCCTTACATAGGGTGTCTAAAGTATTCAAATTCATACAAAGTTGAACAGGTGGTTAGAGGGGCCTGTCAATATGTCACTGCCTGAGAAATCTAAAGTCTGGCCAACCTGGGAGCTAAGAAACCAAATACTTCACTGACTAGCAATAGTAGGTAAAATCAGAACACAATCCAATTAAGGAAGTTCTGTGGCCTGAAGTAGTCAGACTGACAAGGCAGTAGGTTAGAATGACTAACTTAGAGTCCTGGGACTCAGTGTGCTTCTCCTTCTCCCTCTGCCTCTCCCCATCACACATGCTCTTCTTCTCTCAATCTATCTCAAATAAATACATAATATCTTGGGGAAAAATTACAACAAATTAAAATGGAGTCCTAATCAATTTTTCCCAAAAATCCAACCTCAAATGGCTTTACCAATAAATACTAAATATTCTTTTAAAAAGCACTACTCTTTCCAGTACTCTAAGAACTGCAAAAAGGGAAACAATTTCAAATGTGCTTCATAAGGTTCTTAGAAGATGCTGTAACAAAATATCTTCATAATATTGGTTAAAAATTTTAAAAAGTATTCCTTAGGACATACACAATACGAAGCATAAAGACTATTCATTTGATTAAGACTGAACTAGTGTTCACTGAAAAACACCATTATGGGAGAAGATATTAACAGTATATATAGACAAAGGGCTTATATATGACTATATAGTTAATCCTAAGCCAACCAACAAAACCCAGTAATACAGAAGACAAATACTTCCCAATAGATAAAATCCAAAGGCAATATATGAAATGGTGTCCAAAAAATTGATCATCATTAAAATGCAAGTTTACAATGATGAATGGCACAATGAAACAGGTGCCTGGGTGGCTCAGTGGGTTAAAGCCTCTGCCTTCAGCTCAGGTCATGATCTCAGGGCCCTGGGAGTGAGGCCCACATCAGGCTCTCTGCTCAGCAAGGAGCCTGTTTCCTCCTCTCTCTCTGCCTGCCTCGCTGCCTACTTGTGATCTCTGTCTCTGTCAAATAAATAAATAAAATCTTAAAGAAAAAAAAAACTAAACTAAACATTATACCCCCTCCAACAAAAGGATAAATGAAAAATACTGGCAACAACAAGGTGTGGTCATATAACATGGGCACCTGAACTTTCCATATCATGCTGAGGACACTCAAAATTGGCATATTCAACTTGGAAAAAATTCCATAGGGCAGGAGGGAACTGGGATAGGTCATATAACTTAGTGCAAAAGAAATAAAAATACTGTTTACTTTTAAATACCAGATATAAGTGTATATGTAACTACTAAATATAAATACATTACCAAAGAGAAACAGATACCCAGAATTTCCAATATTTAAAGGGAAGGGTTTTTTGTTTTTTTTTTTAAAACCACTAAAGTAAGGAAATAAGAAAAAAAATCAGATGATCAATATGAAACACAAAAACACCTACTACATATTGCTTACTGCCAGTCAAGTGTTCTTCTGATACGTTTACTTATTAATATAAGTATTCATTTAAACATTTAAATAGGAGATAGGTATTGTTAATCCCATACTACAGATGAGGAATCTGCAATACGGAGATTAAAAAACACACAACCATAGTTGATCACCAATGGAGCGGCAAATAAAAACAAAAATAGAACTAAAGAGACCATTTCCCATAACAGCAGTGAACAGTTTAGATATGCCTATCAAAAACAAAAGTTTCGGGGTGCCTGGGTGGCTCAGTTGGTTGAGCGACTGCCTTCGGTTCAGGTCATGATCTCGGAGACCCGGGATCGAGCCCCACATCAGGCTCCCTGCTCGGCAGGAGGCCTGCTTCTCCCTCTCTCACTCCCCCTGCTTGTGTTCCCTCTCTGGCTGTGTTTCTCTCTGTCAAATAAATAAAACCTTAAAAAAAAAAAAAAAGTTTCATAGAATTGGGTTAATAAAATCCAGTCGTATGTTAAATAGCACATCTGAGATTCAAAAGCTGGGAATCGGCTCCAGAGTCTGTGGTTTTAACCATGAAAAGATACTGTTTGGACAATGAAGGTTAAAGGAAAAAAATCAGAATTTAACTAATACAGCATTAGAGATCTCAGAAGTCTAATTTCTATAGGAAATGAAATGGGAATGTTCTATATAACTCTGTCAAAACAACTGAATTCAGAAGAAATATAATTTCATTCTCCACCAACACACAACAGTATCAATGCATCTTATAACTAAGTTTAAAAACTGAGAAAAATTAAATAGAACCTACTTCTTGGTGGTTTATATACTAAATAAACACTTTTATAAATACAGATGGTATATAGAAAGCAAGATGATGACATACATAGGATTTAAAATGATGGGTGCCTCAGATAGAGGGAAGGCAGGTGGACAAAATGGGAGAGTGGGTAGAAAGGGAATTATGTGGCTGCATATGGGTTGTTGTCCAAGTCCTGCATTTCATGTTGATTCATAGATTATATTTTTAATTAAATTCTTTTATTTAAGATCACACACACAGAAGCAAGGAGAGCGACAGGCAGAGGGAGAAGCAGACTCCCTGCTGAGCCAGTAGCCTAATGCGGGACTTGATCCCAGGACCCTGGAATCGTGACCTGAGTCAAAGGCATGCCCCCAACTGACTGAGCCACCCAGTTGCCCAGATTTTTTAAATTCTTGAACAGTAACATATTAATAACTATTAAAATATGACATCTCTCACTACTATCATGGACTATTTTTTTGATAATGCTACCTAAAGCAGTAAAATAATAAAATGAAATACACAGTATGAATATTAGGAAGAAAGTTTTCACTGTTTTTATTTTGCAGATAAATGGTTCTTATAACTAAAGTCCCAAGAGATTCAAGACTTTTTAAACTAACCTCAACACAGGAATAACTGAATGAAATGTTATTCAGCTGTTAAAAAATGAATTAGTTCTGTGTGTCTGATTTGGTAGGATGTCAGTTGTTTTTAAGTAAAAAATTTAAGTGTTAGCTATATGAACAGTATGATCTTATTTTTGTAGGAACTTCCAAGGATACAAATATTTAGCCATAAAAATGCATATAATGAGCTAAAAAAGTATGTAACTGTACACCTCAAACCGTTTCATTTTTTTTTTTTTTTTGGTAAGATTTTTATTTTATTTGTCAGAGAGCACAAGAGTACACAAGTGAGCAGAGCAGCAGACGGGAAGAGGAAGAAGCAGGCCTCCCGCTGAGCAGATGCTTAACTGAGCCACCCACGCACCCTTACCTCAAACTTTTAACACCTCAACATAGAAGGTGGATACAACTATTTAATTCTTTAGCATCTCTGTGTCCATTACACCATTACAATAAACTTGTTTTACTGTAATTTTTTAACCATGTTTTAAAAACAGCAGCTAGGGATGCCTGGGTGGCTCAGTTGGTTAAGCAACTGCATTCGGCTCAGGTCATGATCCCAGAGACCCAGGATCGAGCCCCGCATGGGGCTCCCTGCTGGGCGGGAAGCCTGCTTCTCCCTCTCTCACTCCCCCTGCTTGTGTTCCCTCTCTAGCTGTGTTTCTCTCTGTCAAAATCTTTAAACAAACAAACAAAAATTTACTGTTAAACAATGTAATTAGAAACCCATAATTCTACATGAACACCCTACTGGCACTTCATATTCGAATTCTATAAAACTGAATTCATTTTCTTTTCCTATTTCCAGGTTTGCTCTGTTGATATGAGTAATAACTTCTTAATATGCACAACTCTCGAGAAACCATTCACTACCATTGAGTTCTTCCTGTCCTTTTACCCTTTGTATATGGTCACCAAGTTTTACCCTGTCTCCCTCAAAATTTTTCTTGTTTTGTTCCTATTGTCAACAGGGTCCATGTCTCTAAACTCTCTCAGGTCCTTCACACCTTAGAAAATTAGAATCATGAATGCAAAATTAAACTCCAAAAATGGCCCACCAACTTCAATCCCTGTCCCACCTCCCTCATCTTTCACTCACATCCAAAAAATTCATTTTCAGGAGCATCCTGTTTATCTCAAGGAATTACCACTGATCCATACTGACCATAAGTCCAAGTCCTTCCCCACAGCCCACCACTAAATCATATTGTTTAGCACTACCAGCAAGCTATAAACTCTTTAAACACTGAACACTGTAGACAATGGGCTATGTCTTTTGTATGCGCTCAACAAATGCTCATGGAGAGAAAAAAAAAATTAGGAAAAAAGATGGATAGAAAATTGGGGGAGAAAGGGAAGAAAGAACACTGAGGGACGAAAGGTTTGTAAGACCAGAAATTCAGCGTATGACTAATTCTAACTGTGATGTACAACAACAGCAATTCCAAGATGGAGAGATTGCTTTTGATTTTCCTGATAGCAAGTAAAATACTCACTCTGGTCTCCACAGAGGTTAGAGCTGATACTAATGCTCTGTATTTGACCACATGAACAAATTTTATACTTCTCCAATAGCATGTATTTTTATGCTCATTTTCAAATGAAGCTTATTCTGGGTTATCAGCCTTTAAACCAGTTGTTAAATGGCCAACACCCACTTCAAAGAACTGTGTGTGCCCTAAAATAGTGATCCTATCAGATATTGTGAAATCTAACTTATTTCCTCAGGATTTAAATTTTTCTAGATTATACGTCTTATTATGCCATGCTATGGAGTTTTGTTATTAATCCTACTATGAACAGTAATAAACCTAATAAGCACTTAAGGAGTAATTTACCACAAAACAGATACTGGTACACTTTATATAAGTTATCTCTTTTATTATTCTGTAAGGTAGGTACTATTAGTACCTTCATTCTGTATGTGAAAAAAGGGGGGAACAGGAAGGTTCAAGTAAAATGTCCAATTAATAGGTAATAAAATATAATTCTGGAACAATTTTTAAAACATGAATATTCCAAGACTTTAAAAACCTATAGCCTCCCTAATTTGTCAATTTTAGAAATCACTACCACCCTTATAGAATTATGGCACATAACATAAAAAGTATTTTATAAAGCTTTATTTCAAAGAGGTTCCCCAGTTAATTAGAACCCCACCTACTAGTAACAAATGTGAGAATTATGGACTGGCCCATGACCAGCCGAAACTTGAAACATAAAAGAATCATTACATCATGAGTTCTCACTAGACTCCTTGAATCAGTTTCTATTACAGTGCACATTTTAAAACAGACATGTGACACAGGTTACACACAATTTCAGTAGCCACCAACTAAGTGGCATAACAAAGAAATGAATTCAGATTTCCTCAATATCAATTATTACATCAGAATTCCAGATCAGATGACTCTTCTAAAGGTCATATGAGGTAATACGTGTAGAATGTTAAGAATTTAGTAACCAGGGTCATGACGGAAAATGCTGTCTCCTACAGAACTAAAAGAGGAACTAGCTAGTCATACTCATGAAAATACGGGGTCCAGTCCTTCTTGAATTACAGAATCAGAGCTGAGCCAAAATTTGAATATAAAAGTCATTCAGCTCTACCATGCATAGACTTGGGACAGATCCAGTACTGTCCTTTCACTCTAGAGGCTTTTTTCTAAAGGAAAAAAAAAAACACTGGAAACCCCTACATTACTCCCATTAATCCTACACCCAGCAAGAAATTCTAGTTCCTTCTGCTACGTGGGCTGACAGGACAAAGAGCACACAAGTCAAGTGTTGGAGTAAATACCCTTTCTTCACCTACATTCTCAAGAAGCCACCCCATGAGTTCACTCCAAAGATGTAGAAGACAGGTTTCCCTAACAAGCTGAATCAAGGATCCTTACACACATCAGGAGTTGAAAACAGGAATGCATTCATTCATAAATTCCAAACCGTTTGGATTATTTTTCTTGGAAAGGAACATGCTCTGGTGGTCTCTTTCGAGCTTTTGGCACACCAGTCTTTACCCTCGAAGGGTATAGAAAACCTGTGTAACCCTTCCCATTTTATGAGTGCTTTTTCTACAACTTCAAATCCTGTCCCTTATCAGAAATTCTAAGCAAAGTGAGACTAAGATGAATTAGACAACTGACACAAGTGTAAGAAGATAGAGGGACAACTATGCACATGCCAATAGGATATTCCAAACTCCTACTCTACGGCTTCTTGAAGGGATGTTTGAAACTTAGAAGTTAAATTTATACCCTAGCATCTGAAGATGCAAATAAAATGTATTTCATTCTTTAAAGAAAAATCACTTATTCAGAACTCATGTTGAACGCTGATCTCTAGTGCGTTTTTTTGCAAGTGTGGCTAAAGTTAGAATATGGTATAACACTAATGCAACTGACTAAAGTACAGAATTCTACCTTAATAATCTTATCTTCCTACCTTCAGATGAAACTTCATGGGAATCCAATTCTAACCCATATCCACTTTTTTTTTTTTTTTTTTTTTTTTTTTTTTTGTAAAGGGAGAGAAAAAGTACATGGGTTGGGGCTGGGAGGGGAGAGGAAGAGGGAGACAGAGAATCCCAAGCTGGCTCCACACCCAACATGGAGCCCAATGTGGGGCTCAACCTCATGACCCTGACGGTCATGACCTGAGCTGAAATCAAGATTCAGACGCTTAACTGACTGAGTCACCCAGCCACTCCACCACTTACCATAATTTAACACATAACCTATTAACTGTCGTCCAAACTTTAGAGGAGTTGCTCCAAAACTACAAGGTTAACCCACCTTATTGGACAGTTGGCCTCAAGCCTGTAGAATCACTCCAAAAATGCACTGAGATCATTTTAAGTACTAACTATTCTAAGACCTCCCGAAACGCAGTTAAAGTGGGCATTTGCAAAAATTATAACCTCTACTTGCTCTATCACAATTCAAGTGTTTGTATGATACTATTTTCTACACTAGTATTAACTTGTTCAAAATATTAGTATGAGTATTTCCTATTAGTTTGTCTTGACTTTTTTTCTGATAATGAAGTTATAACTCATAAAAACCTAAAAGGTAATCTAACCTTATACTTTAACTCATTCTTGTCAAATGCTACTCTGGGCATTATAATTCATTCCTCCTACATCTGTCATTCCTGAAATAACTTTTGACTGAAAATATAATTCTCATGTGAAATATTCTTCTAATCTTTGATATTTGCTTAAAAGTTTCTAATCTTTGATATTTGCTTTAAAAATACACTAATCATATTTTTCAAAGTAATTTTAACATTAAAAAACTTACATCTAATTACATCACTGAATATAACATGTGAAAAATTAAAACTGAAATCGTAGTAGTACTTAATATCTATACTACGGAATTAACTTTTATTCATACTGTTTTTGTCAGCTTTTACCAAATCCACTAACTTTGGTTTGAGACACATGGCAGGGGGTGGGGGGGGATACAAACTTTGAAATCATTGATAAACTGAATTCTTATTTTCAAATAGGTATTTATTTTATGGTACATCTCATAATTTAACACCATGTCTTCAGAAGAATATTTTTTGTCAATCTTAGCATCAGGATATTAATTTAACATTGAGGTACATTTATATGTATGCAAAGAAAGTTGTAGACTGCAGATGAACAGGTCACAATGAGGGAGTTTTATCCCTTCAGTTTTCTGGCTCTCTTGCAAGAAAGAAAATCCCAAGAAAGCACCCTTCTTGGGGTAGGTCCAAAGGTCTGGATATTCTCTACATGAAACAGTGTATCTGTCGCCTGACCTGGCAATGGGCCCAACTCTTACTCTAGCAGTAATGTTCTTCACAAAGAGTAGAACACAGGCGGGGACCAGCCAAGAGCATGGACCATGCTTGTGCAGTTTCCCCGGCATTCGCACTCATTGTGAGAGCAGCTAAATCTCATGTCTCCAGGTCTTTAAGTAGGGCAGGAATACTGAATCAGATTCTAGTTGCAAATAATTAAAGTCTTTACTTCCTTTTCATGAGGAATTATCACATGGGTAAGCAGTAGAGAGCCAAAGATTAAAATGTACTTCACTAAGCATTTGCAATTAAATTGTGTTTGGTAGACCAAAGGAAAATTGTAAAACGAGCTATATTGTTGATTAGTAATCTAAAACTATTGATAGAAAAATTTACATTTTATTGCTCTCCACAAGTCTATTGAGTTATTTTTACTTTAGTCAGTAGATCTATAATATTAAAGTGAATAAAACAAAAATGATGACATCCATGTACAGCTCACATACCATGGTCCATCTTTTTTTTTTTTAAGATTTTATTTATTTACTTGACAGAGAGAAACATAGCCAGAGAGGGAACACAAGCAGGGGGAGTGAGAGAGGGAGAAGCAGGCCTCCCGCCGAGCTGGGAGCCCGATGTGGGGCTCAATCCCGGGGCCTCCAGGATCATGACCTGAGCCGAAGGCAGTAGCTTAACCAACTGAGCCACCCAGGTGCCCCTGATCCATCATTTTAATCATTCCCTTCAATAGGCCATCTTCTTACTTTCAGCACGAGGGAAAAATTACAAACCAAAATGACTCATGAACACACATACAAAAGTTCTAAACAAATTACCAAGCGCAGCCTGGTAAAAACAAAGTGCCATATCTAGTCAACTCTGTTCTAGAAATCCTAGCCAGTGCAGCAAAAGAAATAAAAGTTTGAACGATTGGAAAGAAATAGCTCTCTACATGATTGCTCACATACAAATCCAAAAGCATCAACACTTAAGTTATTAGAATACATGATCAACGTTGCTGAATATTAAAAACAAAAATTGCCTGTAATTTTTTGTAGAAAAAAAATGAAATCTTAAAAATTATACCACTTAAGGGGCGCCTGGATGGCTCAGTTGGTTAAGCGACTGCCTTCGGCTCAGCTCATGATCCTGGAGACCCAGGATCGAGCCCCACATTGGGCTCCCTGCTCGGCAGGAAGCCTGCTTCTCCTCTCTCACTCCCCCTGCTTGTGTTCCCTCTTTGGCTGTGTTTCTCTCTGTCAAATAAATAAAATCTTAAAAAAAAAAATTATACCACTTAAAAAATCTTACCCAATACTCAGTAACAAAAGGACATACAATACCTCTATAAAGGATGTATAAACTGTTATGTGGGAAATAGAGGATATACGTTGTTGATGGATTAGAAGACACACTATAAAGATATCACTTCACCAACTGATCTCTTGATCAATAAAATATACTTTTTTTCCTTTTGCAGAAACAAACAACCTGATTCTAACATTTATATGTAAATGCAAAAGGTAAATAATCAAGATAATCATGACCACATTAAGGGCTGCTTCTGCCATATTTCAAAACTTAGAGTTTGTTTTAAATATAGTATGGTAGTAGCACAATGGATAGCTCCAACTGAAGTCCAAAATAAATCTGCATATAGGGATACTTTTCTGAATAAATGTGATACATTTTTAAAGTTTCTATGAAGTATCTGTTAACTTTAACAAAATAGTTTTATTTACTACTGTTTTTCAGGGTTTTTTTTTAAGTCCGCTATTTTGGGATTTTGACAAAAGTAATAAATTAAAAATTGACAGATCTTATTTTCAGACAGGTTTTTTTAAATTTAATACTATATCCCAAAGTTTACCACAGGACTTTTTTTTTTTTTTTAATAATACAAGCAGCGCGAGTGAGAGAGGGAGAAGCAGGCTTCCCACCAAGCAGAGAGCCCCATGTGGGACTCGATCCCGGCTTCCGGATCATGACCTGAGCCGAAGGCAGTCGCTTAACCAACTGAGCAGCCCAGGCACCCCCATACCACAGGACTTTTTTAATGAAGGTTTTCAGAACAGAATTACATCTCAACAAAGGCAGCCTAAAAATAATTCAGCTAAATCTCTTCACAATACTTAAGTTTAATTCATGCCAAGATTCTTGAATTCATTTCAATTAGCACATTTGAGATCACCAGTCATCTCTACTTTGCAAAATTCAATAATCAGTTTTAAATCTTCATATTCTTTGAATTCCTACCATTTAGCCAATTAATCGGTCCTGCCTTTTTGAGACATTTCACATGGCTTTAGGGTACACATTCCTGTCCTCTTACTATCTTCCTGGCCTCTTAAGTTTTCCTAGTTTAATCCTCACCTCCCCACCTGCTAAACATTGGCTTGCCCCACAGTTCAGTTCTTGGACTTTCTCTTCTGTATTCTAGTCTATTCCCTATGCACTTTCATACAGCCATAGAACATAGGTCACTCTAATTCTGGTTATTTCAAGTCCAGACCCCCTTACCAACCTTCCAACTCATCTTCTATTGCCTACTTGTCTCCCTTTGGACATCTAATTGGCAGCTCAAACCCAAAATATAAAAAAAAAAACAAAAACAAAAACAAACAAAAAAACAACCAAACAAAAAACTCCTGCTATTCCTTCCTAAACTATAGTCCCCACTGCCCTCCCCATTCTCAGTAAATGAGAACTCTACCCTTCCATTTGCTCAGGCAAAAATTAAAAAGCCAAAACACTACTTAGAATAATCTGACCACTTACAGTCAACACTCAGCCCCAGCCCCAGCTGTCAGCTTGACCATCAAAATGCATATTGCATGTGCCTACTTCTAACTTTATGGCTACACTCTAAATTCAAGACCTCATCATTGCTCAGCATGATTACTGCAGCATCCTAACTCTCACTGCTTTTCCCTTGTTCTGCTAGTCTTGTCTCCACTTACCAATCTGCGCAATCCCTTTAAAATGTAAGTTGATCAATGTTCCTCTCCTGTTCAAAATCTTTACAGTATTAGAGCAAAATCCTTATTGTGATTTACAAGGTCCTATGCGTTGGGGTGGATTCACCATGAACCAAAAAATAGCTTAAACTTCTGGTCTCTTACTTACAAAATCCCTTTCCAAGGCCTTGAAAAGAATCCTACAGATATTGCATTCATAATTTTTTTAAAGCCCCCCCCCCTTGTTTAGTCTTCAGGCTCCACAGCCTGGATCCACCCATTAACTATTCAATCTAGCCTCCCACAGCCACTGTGACTTCATCTCCCACCACCCCCTCCCTCCCCCATACTTGTACGGGCTGGTTATGGGACATGTTAAACAGGCCCCAGCACTGTTGTAGCGTCAGTGAAGGACATACTCAATAAATATTTTACAAATGAAGGCACAAATGAACAAACAAATCCATGTTGGGGCAAGGCTGAGGCCTCAGCCTCCAGTTATTAACGTGGCACAAGAATCTCCCCCTTTGCTTATTTTTTTCCACTTATAGGCATGGAACAGGGAAAACCTGAACCACCCCACTCCTCTTGCTTTCCTTGTCTTCCCAGCCCACCAGAAGGTGGGAAACAAAGGGCAGACTATTAACCCTACACCACCAATTTTCTTCCCAGCTGAATGCTATGAACTGAGGCCTCCAGGCCTAGTAGAGGATATACTTAAGGGAACTAGTAGAGGATATACTTAAGGGAATTCAGAAATTTCTGTCTGCTATGGCAAGATCAGATTTTGAAAATCATAACCTGAATCATAACCCTTGGCCTTCCTATTTGTATTTTCCCTATCCCCCAAAGAAAATGCTGAGGAATGGGTGCCCCAAAAAGCCCAGGGAATAATCCCAATTTTCTAGAACATACACACAACTACTGGATACAGCAGTAGAAAATTGAGTTAACCTAAAACTCTCAACAGTTTCACACTGTTCCTGGTCCTTTTACATAGCCTGTATGTTAGTTACTAATATCTCAGTCCTCTATCCATTCCACTTCTCAGCACAAATGAAGTTCAGCTATTAATGTATTGATGTCAAGAATATCCTTCATGCTGTACTTGCCATGTTTTAGGCATCTCCTGTGGTAGTGCTCAATTTTCCTAACACTGGTCACAACTATTCACCTGTTGGTGTACATTGTTTTCTCTACCCAGCATCTATTCCTCTAACAGTCCCCAGTTTCAATTTGGGTACCTAACTCTGTCCCTGCCCCCCACTCAGCCTATGATTCCAGCTGCATCGTCCTGACCCCCACAAGCAGGGTTGGTCTGGCTGATTACAGCTCTACTACCAATCATAGCAACGGGTTAAGGCCAAGTTAGGTCAAATAAGATAATCAGACCCTATATCAGGACCTTAGTTTGAACTACTGGGGGGAAAGGACTCCCAGTACTCACTGCATTGGTGTGCTTGAAGCCCAAATCCCTTAACAAGGCTTACACATACCTTCATTAGTTTGTTCCTCCTTCCCTCTCCAGCATCGTATCATCTTGCCATCTCCTGATATCCCACACCTTGCTTTTAGTTCCCTCAGTGGTTCAAGCACTGTCTCCTCTCCAGGCATTTGCACATGCTGTTCTTTCAAACTAGAATACTTTTCACCCTCTCCCTTTCTCCTGACCAATTCTTCCTCGCTTTGGGGTCTCAGATAAGGAGTTATTTTTTCAAATAAGCCTCTCGGACTTCCCCATCTGAACTACATCTTCCTATGAGGCCCCAAATCATGTTCTGAATGAACCTTGTCTCACACACCTGACTGAGCAGAAAGGTTACTTTGGTACTAACAATCACTCACCTGTTTGTGTAGCAGTTATCATATACATAAATGTATTAGTTGCTATGAAGAATGTAAAAAAATTGAATAAAATGCCACCTTTTAAGGGACAATCTTAAAGGTGGGACAGCAGAGGTATATAACAAATTGAAGAACAATGCATGACAGTGTTAGTTACATGAAGAATAGTACAGCCCCTAAACTGTGAGATATTCCATGGCTGGAGATCCCAGAGACCACATTTTTTTTTTTTAAAGATTTTTATGTATTTATTTGACAGAGAGATCACAAATAGGCAAAGAGACAGGTAGAGAGAGAGGAGGAAGCAGGCTCCCTGCCGAGCAGAGAGCCAGATGCAGGCCTCCATCACAGGACCCTGAGATCATGACCTGAGCTGAAGGCAGAGGCTTAACCAGGAGCCATCCAGGAGCCCAGAGACCACATTCTTAATCTTACAAAATTGTAAGCAGGTACATCAACCACAAGGAAATAATTAAGATGCTAATTATAAAACAATTTAATAGCGATTTCCAATAAAGTAAGAGTCTAAGAGTATACTATTAGTAAAAGACCTAAAAATGAATGACTCCGATCACATTTTATTTGTATAAATGAAGAACATCTTAAGTATTTAAATCAACTCCTATTTAGAGTAAAGTGTGGGGGGGGGGTTGTTTTGTATAAATTCGATATGGTATGGTAGGAAAAGATTAAGGGAGATTGGGTACAGACTAACTAAAGAACTATGAAACAAACCAAAGAACATACAAGCACTGCTAGGAGGGTAAATGGAAATGTATCGAGGCTTACATTGCTGTCAACTGAAAACTCACAGGATCTTTACCAAATTGCAAAGTGACTAGAAACCTTACCTAGGAATTTCAAAAACAGGAAGTATGCAACCTAAAGCAAAGATGGAGAAGTTTGTAAATGGAGGTAGAACAGAAAAACAAATGCCCAGTATATTTCAAGGGGTTCATAGTCACCCCTATGTAATTATCAAATCTGCCTCCTCAGCAGATTTGATAATTACATGAACCAGAACAAGGTTACAGGAGTAAAAATAAAACAAAACAAATGAACTAAAGAGACTCAATCTGAGGAAACAAATTGAGGGTTGCTGGGGGGCGGGAGGGGAGGGATGGGGTGGCTGAGTGATGGACATTGGGGCAGGTGTGTTCTATGGTGAGTGTCGTGAATTGTGTAAGACTGATGATTCACAGACCTATACCCCTGAAACAAATAATATGACTCGAAAATGTTAATTAAAAAAAATTGAACAAAAACTAGCAACAAATGAAAAGCTCTTATTTTACAAACCATGGAAGGAAATAAAATTGTAACTGATTTAAAGTACTTTGACACAATTATATTTAAGACAGTGGCAGATTTTACTCTCCAATTAAGGGTCGTGATTAGGATAGCTTCCTCTTACCTGAAGGTTCATAATCCTTCTTACTCATTTCCAAGCTAGCACAGAGAAATCAAGGGAAAAAACTTTGCCTTCAAAACAGATGATGAATCATTTCTACACAATTTTTCCAGTTTAATGATATAGTATAAATAATCCTTGTATAAAGAAAAGATTTGGAAAAACTTTAAGAGTTTTAAGTGCAGACAGGTAGTTCTTTCTAGAAAGACACTGGTGTTATTGCATCTAAAAGATAAGGGATTCAAGTTATATCCATGTTAGGCTTTCAAAACTAACTTAACTGGTTCCTAGCATGTTGATTCCCTTCCCCATTTACCCACTACTCATAATTCACCCTATGTGGGGAATTAACCACCTCATTAGAAATACTGGATAATGTAAGATTTCAAGCAAAGCAGAACTTCAAAGCTCTGGGAAACTACTACAAACTTAACACAAAGTAAGTATCGTGTATGGCAGATCAATTCTCCTCTTTGGAATATACTACTACATGTAAATTTCACTATACAGGCAGAACATGCGATTGGCAAAATAGGTCCACTAATAAGAACCCTGTGTGTGTGGAATAACAGTCACACCACTACTAGGTTTTCCCCCTCAGAGAACACATCTGTGAGAATGACCATAGCTCATAGTTACTTTGAGGGTAAGAGGAACATGAAGAGCACAGTTTTACAATCTGCATTAGGCTGTTGAATTGCAGAGGATTCACAATATCAAAACCTTAATATGTCAAATTTCACAATTCAGGATTTTTCTTTGGGGACAAAATTTAACTTGAGAACATTACTAATAAGATTGAAGAATAACTAGTTAAGAAAATATTCTAGGGGCGCCAGAGTGGCTCAGTCATTAAGCGTC
Source organism: Spilogale gracilis (assembly GCA_004023965.1). Lineage (NCBI taxonomy): Eukaryota > Metazoa > Chordata > Mammalia > Carnivora > Mephitidae > Spilogale > Spilogale gracilis. The sequence continues at coordinate 27,153 of PITA01006620.1, forward strand.
TACCTTCAGCTCAGGTCATGATCCCAGAGTCCCAGGATCAAGACCGTCATTGGGCTCCAGCCCCACACTGGGCTCCCTGCTCGGCGGGAAGCTTGCTTCTCCCTCTCTCACTCTCCCTATTTGTGTTCCCTCTCTAGCTGTGTTTCTATCAAATAAATTTTTTAAATCTTAAAAATAAAATAAAATATTCTAAAGTGTACAAGTTCACAAAGCAAAAAGGAGATGTGAATGGCTGAGGCAGATAACTTGTTATCCAAATACATTTTTTCTCTAGATAATAGGACTTTAAAAGTAATACTTGCTAAGTTCCCATTATAGCAGGTGTTTGGATTTTTAAAAAATTGGACCTCCCCACCACCAAAAAAAAAGCTTCTTTGGTGGGGATGGGTACAGATGGAGATGGAAGACAGTGGAGGCTTCAAGATTTTGATGTACTAGATTCAAGTGCCACCGAGACACCCAACAAAACACAAGCAGCAAACAACCGTAAGCCTGAGATTTAATCTTAACAAGCTGGAGTTAACATTTAAAGGGTGTATCATTTAATTAGAGAAGTAGAAAAAAATGTCATGCACACTATTAAAAATGGTCTAAGATGGTGGCCATAAAAAGCACTTTTAAAAAATTACTTAACCAGCAGGGAGAAACATGGAGAATGCTAAGAAAGAAGTCAAGGGGGAAGCAAATTAGGTCAGAGAAGCCAAAGGTATAGGACAAATACTTTAAGAGTTGATCAATAGGGGCACATAAGTGGCTTAGTCGATTGAACATCTGACTCTACATTTCAACTCATGTCATGATCTCAGGGTTGTAAGACTGAGTCCCTCGTCAGGCTCCATGCTCAGAGGGAAACCTGCTTGAGAGTCTCTCCCTCTGCCCCTCCCCCCATGTGGGTACTCTCAAATCTTTAAAAAAAAAAAAAAAGGAAAAAAAGAAAAAAGTCAATAATAGTGAGATATACGCCCAAAATTAATAGTGAGATCACTGCTTTTGGCAAATAGGTCATAAGTGATCTTTGAGAGTAGTTTTAGTCAAGGCTGGGCAGAAGAGTGATTTCTCTATAGTTACTTATGTATTTAGAAGCTTGAGCCGACTCTTAGAAACACCATTAACAAGATTATTAGCTCAAAATATTGGTCATGGTCAGAGACCTTGGAAAGTTCAGATTTTTTTTTTTTAAAGATTTTATTTATTTATTTGACAGAGAGAAACACAGCCAGAGAGGGAACACAAGCAGAGGGACTGAGAGAGGGAGAAGCAGGCTTCCTCCCGAGCAGGAAGCCCGATGTGGGGCTCGATCCCAGGTCTCCAGGATCATGACCTGAGCTGAAAGCAGTCACTTAACCAACTGAGCCACTCAGGCGCCCCAAAAGTTCAGATTTTTTAAACAGGTGGCTAACCAGCAAAATGCAGCTCTTCTGTTTCTTCCCCATCCGCAATCCCCACATAAAAATCTTAGATTATCAAATTATAAAAAACAGAAGATCTGGTAATACTGGTCTCACATTCCCTGTGCACCTTTTGCCAGAAGCATGCCTCTATGTCCTGGTAGAGAGTTCAGTGACCTAATGACACCTAACTTTACTCATGTCCTATCACTGCCTGATCCCTACAGCTGTGAGGTACTAAAGTTAGAGACCTGGAAACTTGGGGCACCTGGATGGCTCAGTCAGTTAAGTGTCTGCCTTCTGCTCAGGTCATGATCCCAGAGTCCCAGGATTGAGCCCCGCATCGGGCTCCCTGCTTGGCGGGAAGCCTGCTTCTCCCTCTTTCATGCCCTCTACTTGTGTTCCCTCTCTGGCTGTGTTTCTCTCTATCAAATAAATAAATAAAATCTTTAAAAAAAAAATCTGGCTTTAAAAAAAAAAAACAAACCTGGAAACTTGGCCTTTACTGAAACATTAGACATTTACTACCTACTCTAGGTTAAAACCCAGAAAAGTAAGGCCTAAAAGGCCAGAAGAATGCTTTCCCCGACTCCCAGCTTCCCCCTGCCGACACTAAAGACGTCCATATTGCCCCAAACGGATACAGATTATTTCCCATTTAAAGATTTAATCGGCATGTAAATGAAATTTACAAGAATTCTCATGTGTTCACAGGAATCTTTTCCACATGGATTATACACAAAACAAGCTATACCACCTCAAAGCTGGGGGAAAAGCTTTAAGGAAATTATCTTCAATTTACCCTTTCATGTGCACTATACTGATATTCGAATCCTTTCGTTGACTACTCAGCTGCTGTGATTCAGTCCCTTGGCCTTCCGTCTCTTCTCCTTCGAACCCAAAATTATCTTTAAAAAAATAAAGCTGCCAACTGAGTGATGCCTTAAAAGATCATAGGATTTCTTGGCTTTAAAACTCTGTCCCCTCAATACTTAATGGGCTAGCCTACAAAATTCTACAGTTCTTTCAGTTCTGCACCCGTGTGCCTTCAGAGCCCCATCTCCCCTACGTCGCACGCTCTTCTCCACAGGCGTCAGGACCCTGAGCATACTCCTACTATTACCCTCTTCTCCGCAGACCTGTTCTAATGTTTACAGATTAAAGAATTCCTGATTTGACCTTCAACTACAGGAGCAGAGAGTACCATGCTTACGCCTGCCAGCACACTCGTCCTCACAGGCACAATAAAGGGGCCCTGCCAGAGCCTTTTGCCTAATGCTTTCCCCCCTCCCACTCCTTTCTGCCTGCAGACCAACTCAGATGCTTCCCCACAGGCTCCTCAAGGGCCACCACATCCCCTTCGCTTGCGAATTGCACGTAAATGCTTTCAAAGGCAGTTATCTCCATGTCTGTCACTTTACCATACTTGATCAAAACAAATCCTGGGTACTTTTTTAATGCAAGTCCCCGTCTAGGACCACCCTTTTTATCTTGCTTAAAAATGCTTAGAAAGCCTTCAGGCTAGAGATTAAGTGGTTTTAAATATCACCTCCTTGGTAAAAACCCAGAGCAGTTGTTCTCAGCCCCTTGAGTTGCATACAATATTGCTCCTAGGAGGGCAGCCTTGGTTGTTTTGTGATTCTGTTCTTATGTTCTTTTATACCCACTGGGCTTTGAGAACCTGAATGAAGAGAATCACTCAAGTCTTACCCAGTACAATCCTTTGCACGTATTAGGGACTCAAAGACTAAGAAAGAATCAATTTAGAAAAAAAAAAATTAGGAAAAGCACAGAAACTTTAAAGCTGGCCAACATCATCTAAACTCATTGAATGACATTGCGTTTTCACTCATGTCAAGTCCTGGGGTTTTTTTTGTTGTGGTTTTTTTAAAGATTTTATTTATTTATTTGACAGAGAGATCACAAGTAGGCAGAGAGGCAGGCCAGAGAGAGAGGAGGAAGCAGGCTCCCTGCTGAGCGGAGAGCCCGATGTGGGCCTAGATCCCAGGACCCTGAGACCATGACCCAAGCCAAAGGCAGAAGCTTTAACCCACTGAGCCACTCAGGAGCCCAAGTCCTGTTTAATAAAACAAATGTTTTAAACTCCTAACCCCAGGACCCAGAGAGGAGAGGGACAGAGCAGCAGGAAAAGAAAGGAAGCAGGGCTTCCTGGGTCTGAGAAACACAGAACCAGTTCTGCTCAGCATTGGAGGATAACAGAACTTCAAATCCAGATCTCTTCATTCCTGTCAACCTTTTCAGAGCCTCTCCATTCTGAGGAGAATAAAACCTCATTCTGAGGTTTTAGTTTTGTTAGGGTAGACTGTGGTACTGCTGTGGGGGGTGTGGGGTTTTTTGCTCATTTTGTGGGTTTTCTGTGTGTTTTGCCATTTCTACTCAATTTTACTTAGACTATGTCTGAGTTCTACCTGGGAGTCTGGTATCCACAACAACTAGGTTTGGCTCCAAATATAATTTATATGGCCTCATGGCACATGGTGAAATCTGATGTTGAAAACAACCTAACTCATCAAGGCTGAAACTGCTATGAATGGCAATATTTTAGGGTCATAATGAATTAAGACAATCAACACACATATGGAAAAATGATTTTTCCTTTTCCACTTAACTTTTTTTGGTCCATATACTAAATCCTTAAGCCAATCTATCTGGAGAAGTTCTCATGAATGTTCAGCTATAGAATATAAGATCCTGCAAGTATTTCTGAATAGTGTGTGCACTGGGGAAGAAAAAGCCTTTGATAACATTTTACTAATTACATTCACAATTTTCCATTTTTACTAACAAAATGATTATTAGCAGCTAATTATTTAGGCCATTAATTGATTGCTTTGTGATTAAAGATATGTATGTTAATTATACTTAAAAAAATGAAGGTACTTTAAGAATTGAAGAGAGTGGATACTGCCATCAATGTTTTAGTAATTAAATGTTGTGAAAAAGTACATTGTGATTAAAAAACAGAATTCCACAGCTTTCTATTTTTTGTGTGGTTCTTATAATAAATCTTTAGTATAAAATTTTTTTTAAACAAAGACTCTGGCTTTTCTTGTACCATTCTCTTTCTGATAATGAACACTGAGTGTGAATGCAAAACCCTGCATATCATTATGTGAAACATTTATGCATTCAGAGTGTCTACTTGGTGGTTTTCTTAAGAAGCTAAACAATTCATTAAACAAGCTGCTCCCGAATGGTAGATCAGAACAAGCATAAGCTGCCTTCTGTAGAATTCTATTGTGAAGCTGTACCCATTTGTGTTTTCTTTGAAGCCATAAAAATGAAACCCTTATGCTCATATTAAGAGCATAAGAAAGGCATCTATTATGTCAATAGATTTAAAACACGGCCTTAGACAGAGTGAGAACTACTCCAAAATGGCACTCTTTTAATAGCAAAGGTTAAGAAGTGCATTCCCAGAGAAAACCTTCAAAGGCCTACATATCATTATATCCCAAAACAGATGGCATTGCAGTGTTTGGAACTAGTTTATGGACACCTACAATCTTGAATAAATCCTTTCTAATCCCACTTCTTTGTCTAGATTTTGTACTTTGATGATAACTGCAGGTGCCTTCCTCCATTCTTCAGAGAATGACAAGGATATGAAGATTCATGTACATGGACACAACTCTTACTAGGACTTCAATGCACACATATTTTACTAGCAACAGATTTATACTTTATAGATACCTAGGATTCCTACCTTCTAATTCATTATAAATCTTCAGTCTGAATTTTGTAGGAAAAAAAATCAAAAAGATACATCATGCTGGTGGAAGTATAAACTCATAAAAACCATTTTATAAAACAATGTGGAATTCTCTACTATCAATGTGTATACTCAGGAGAACCTCAAACCCAGCAGATGGGGACAAGAAAATTCACAGCAGCATTGCTTACAAGGGACAAACTGCAAAAGTTGATCAATAGGAAAATGGATAAATGAACTGTAATGTACTCAATACTGCACAGCAATGAATGAACTTCTGCTCATACCAACATATACCCCAAACAATGCTGAGCAAGAGTGAGACAACTATAAAAGGATTTCTTTTACATATAAAGTTGAAAGGCTACAATATTGAGCAATGTGTTATTGTTACTTTAGATATTGTTCAAATATCTAAAATTCTGCTAAGAAAAAGCACACTAGTGTGACTAACCAATTAAAGTAAGAAGTTTAGGAGTATTTGCTACGAATCTCATACCAAATGGTTTTTTGGATCTGAATTTAGTTTACAAAATTATCTATAGACACTAACTTCCAATAGGTCCTTATGGGCCAAGAAAATTTGTTTAAGATATACCTTAATATTTAAGGAAGACACGTCAAATTATAACCCCCAGAAATACTTAGAGTATAATTTTACCAAATAAGGTACTTCATAGTTTACCTGAAACTTCACAAGGCTTGTGAGATTGCAGAAAATAGTTGCTCTTTAATTCCTGTCTGTATATAAGATGTGGCTTGTTATGATTATCTTCATGTTCGCTCCCATCTGCCTTCATTATAGGTTCTAAGAAATATTCACCATCATGTGCTTTAAATGTTCCCATCTGAAAACAAAGAAAAAAATTAACTTGGTCACTAAGAGAAAGCATGCAGTTGCCAGAGGTTAAAGTGAGCACACAGAAGCAGGACCTCCAGAAGTCTGTTCACTGAATGTCAACCCCTGACTAGACGATTTGCTTTCCATGGTTCCCTTCACACTTTTATGTATGGAATCATGAAAAGTGGACAGTGTTCTAATAGGCAGAGTAGAGAGGACTTGCATTCCAGGCATAAATAAATAATGGTATAAATAAACAATGGCATAGGTAATGACACCAAAATGGCAAAAAATCTAGCAGCTTTGGTAATAAAGTCTGTTTGGCTTGGTCTGTATAAGGCAGTGAGTGAGAGACAAAACTGAAGGGTGTCTGGGGTCAGATTGGAGATCTTAAAGATGATGCTAGCAATTTAAAACTTGTAAGCAATGAGGAGCCACTGAAGAGTTTTCACAAAAACCTGCCTTCTGAATTCCAGAATCCACCATCTAACTTGCCTTTCAGCATCTCCATTTACATATCTAGTAGCATTCTTAACCTGAACGTGTCCAAAGCCAAAGTCTTGATTTTCAGTCCAAATCAAGCCTTTCTTCAATGGTCCCTATGTCAGTAAATGGCAACAGTATTATTCCAATGGTTGAGGCCAAAAGTTCTTAGAGAAATAAAAAATGGGCCCTTGTGACCACACTAACATCCCACATTCAATTCATCTGCAAATCCTGGTGGCTCAACCTTTAAGACATAACTGAAATCCTACCAATTCTACCAACTTTTACTACCACTTCCATGATCTAACCTCACCTTCTGTTTCCTGTATACACCAACAACCCTCTCGTCTAGTCTCTATGGAGGAGTCACAGTAATTTCTTAAGTCTAGATCCCACCCCCACTGGCTCCTCTAGCACTTATTTCAGGTTTCTGCTCAACATTCATCACCCTATATAAAATGTCACCCCTTCTCCTAGATCTATCCCTTTTACCCAGTTTCATTTTTCTTCAAAGTACTTATCACAACGCTATCCACTAAAATATAAGCTCCATTAAGAGTAGAGCTTTTGCCTATACTCTTCTCTGAATGCCTCTTATGTCTGCCACATACCAGACATTGGTGTAAAACATTAATGACTAAGACTAAGGATCAACTATAAAGGTATGAAGTTTAATTTAGTAATATTGTGTGTTAGAGATGGTGGCCAAAAAAAATACTAGCAGTTCTAAGATAAAGGCTGGAACCTTGACGAGAGGTAACAGAACCTGATTTATAGTGACAGCAATGATAGGACAGTTGGAAGAAAACGGACAAGATGTCAATGCCTGAGGAAAGCAAATCAAAGAGACAGTGAGGGAGAATTTATGACAGAGATAATTTTCTGGTAAAATAGGATTTACCAAAATGACTCCAGAAATGTTAAAACTGCAAACAGACCCAATTCAAAAACCACTGACCACATCTATTTACATAAACTACGGTCCAGCCATACGGTGGACCATCCTGTGGTTACAAAGAATACACATTCCATGTAGTGTATGAAAAAACCTCCAATTATTTCTTGGCTACTCTTCCAGTGGTCTAGGCCCTAGCATATCTAATTCTACCAGTTCCTGTTTTCCAACTATAACTAAAAATCACATATTTTCAACATTTAACAAAATTCTACCTCCTTGTGGCTTCCCAGAAAAAATCATCTCAATTATGCTTATAAGAAACAAAGACACTATTTTTGAAACTGAGCAAATGAACCCATGGAAAAATTGCTTTCTGTCTTTTTAAAAAAGCATGCTAAAGAAGGGAAATGTGATAGCATCTTGGTAAAAGAGACCGATAGACATGAGGTGACTTATCACATATCTAAATGCATCTACGAAACTACTTTGAATACAAAACTACTTTCCCCAAGCTACACTGAAGATCTTGGAAATTTTTATACTATACTCTTTCTGGAGTAAGAGCTGATAATGAGGTATTTCCTTTCTTTTTTTTTTTTAAAGATTTTATTTATTTGACAGAAAAAGAGATCACAAGTAGGCAGAGAGGCCGGCAGAGAAAGGAGGAAGCAGGCTCCCCGCTGCCGAGCAGACAGCCCTATGCGGGTCTCGATCCCAGGGCCCTGAGATCATGACCTGTGGAGAAAGCAGAGGTTTTAACCCACTGAGCCACCCAGGTGCCCCGATAATAAGGTATTTCTATCATAACATTCCAATAAGACTACACAGGGGTCAAACTTGAATTCCCACATGAACAGTGAGAATAGCTTTGTCCAAAGCTCATCAGAACCTCCTTTTACATTGTGCTAGAACACGTAGCCTGCTGAGAATATGGCCTTTATAACCCCAAGGCTTTTCTTCAACAAGAACCTTGTGTTATAGAATACTTAATTCAAGAATAATTAGTCTTCAAAGTGACACCTCTGTATTTATCGATGAAGAACTAATGTTATATCCATCTTTTTTTCTATAATCCACCCCATTGCAGAGGACTTTCCATTCAAGTAAAAGTATTAGAGCTTTGCCTAAAGGCCCTTAAGGACGTTTTTGTTGTTGTTGTTGTTGTTGTTTTTAACTTGGAAAAGAACCTGGTAAGAAATCCGAGGACTTCAAACAGGTGGTTCATAGAATTATATTTAGATCACGCCATATTTTTAGCAACCTCCCTATCTGCAGAGGGCCACTGCAATTTGATTCATGAGAAATGCCAAATTCCAAGCACCTTCTTTTGAGGACTATTAGAAGAAGCAAAACTGGTTTTCACTTGGGTAAGTGTTTCCCAGTTATTGGAGAAACAATCTATGTGCCAAGCTGTACTGGAAGGTAGTAGGTGTTTATACATACAACTGGTTCCAATTTATTCTTATAGGTCAAAATTTTTGTTTAGAGTATTTATAAATGTAATTGTTTCTCCAAAATGTTACTTCATATTGTGACATTTACACATACTTTTTCCCAAATACATGGCAAACACAGGTATTGTAGCCACAACCAATAATGTCCTCAGATTTCATTCGAGTAAAAACAAGTGGAATATATAAACCGTTTGGATGCGTTTCCCAAATCATTTACAGTTATCACATTAGTGTTGGCAACTACAGAACATTCAAAAATAATGTCTGAGTAAGACAATTAGAGCCTCTACTGAGAATTTTAGTAACAAATTGTTCTCAATAATTAATAAAATTGCATTTTAACTTCAGAGGTGGATCACCAGTCATTAAGTATTTCAGTCTTCATGGTGGTAGTTATGCATAAGTCATATAATGAGAATCAGTTTAATGTTATTTATAATAGGAGCCTGAATAGGAGTCCTATGTTTGCACTTAAAGGAACTTGGACCAGTCACTGCTCATTGGATTCTCAATTCCCTGACTTATAGAACAAAATACAAATAAATCCACCTAATTTCCTGAGAAAGGCAATGTGTTAAAACATCAATGATTGGGGCACCTAGGTGGCTCAGTTGGTTAAGCGACTGCCTTCGGAACAGGTCAGGATCCCAGAGACCCAGGATCGTGCCCCGCATCAGGCTCCCTGCTCAGCGGGAAGCCTGCTTCTCCCTCACTCACTCCCCTCTCTTGCTTGTGTTCCCTCTCTCGCTGTGTTTCTCTCTGTCAAATAAATAAATAAAATCTTTAAAAAAAAAATCAATGATTTTGAAATGGGATGAAAGATTCTCCAGTAAAAACAGAGGTGACAGCCACCCTAGGCAGACTGTAATTATGTTGTGAAAGATTGTGATGAGGAACACAAGAGTCATTTTTACTTTGGGATTCTCCATTCAATACCTAAGGTTTTTCTCCCAGAGAGTGCATTGTAACACCACTGATCAAGCCTAGGAAATAGCATATTACACATAAGCATGCACTGAATTAATCAACAGTATAAAGAAAATCTAGTTGGTTCCACAAGCCTGAAGTAGAAAATTCTAAGGTTTTTAAGAAGAGGAGTCTTTTCCTCCAGCAGCATTCCTTATCCCCCGTCCATGGGACAACTCCAGATCTCCAGTATGAAACTGAGAAGAGGCAATAAAGAGAAAATTCACTGCCTATACTTCCCCCCAAAAAGAGACCACTGTCACCAATCCTTGCTCACAAGGATCAAGAAAAGGACTCTGAACTCATCCACCTAAGCCTTATGTAGCCAAGGGAGCCTGATGCAAGTAGTGTCCAAGCAACATCAATAACAAGGAATAAATTCTGTAATATTTCTCTTTCTTGTAGGTAGAGAGGTGTTTCTGAAGTTACAGGAACTCACTAAAAGTGGAGAGAACAGTCAACATTCTTGGGGATCTACGGAGTGGTCCCAAGGATAGTTTCTCCCAATTTCTTACTGAAATATATGGAGACCTAAAAACTCAGATCGTTAAAACAATTAAGAACTTGTAAGAAATCATTCAGAATGGTTTTGTAAGTATATAATGGAAATATCTTCATGCTATTGTTGAAGTACCATAAGTCAATTACTTGAAAATATATAGCATCTAGAAGGACACACACCATACACCTGCCAGACCATGTCATATTTACACCATGGCTTTTTCTAGTTTCTTAGGATTTATAGTTAACATATGTACCCTTCAGGGGCACCTGGGTGGCTCAGTTGGTTAGGCGACTGCTCAGGTCATGATCTCGGAGACCCGGGATCAAGTCCCGCATCGGGCTCCCTGCTCTGCGGGAAGCCCGCTTCTCCCTCTCTCACTCCCCCTGCTTGTGTTCCCTCTCTGACTGTGTTTCTCTCTGTCAAATAAATTTTTAAAAAAATGTACCCTTCGATTATTTAGGCAAATATTCTTTATTTTCATGTCTCCCATTGTGTTTTTCCCTAAAGTTTAATATATACTATGGTTTTGTTGTACTTTAGTACAGCTGGACTTCTATTGTACTTATCGGCGAGGTGAGAGTCCAGTATATTTTGCTTTGCAGTAGGAGATTCTTAGCCTTCAGATTTAACATAAATGTCTTTTAGACTTTGGCAACTGTTGCAGAAAACTAACTTGAAGCAATTACCAAAACTCGATCTGCCATCAAAAGTCAACTGAGTTTTTGAGGTATTAAGTTGTCAAAGAAACCATAGGCCTAAAGAAGCTTTGACTGCTTTAGGTGTAACATAATTCATAGATCCTCAACTACCTCAGCATTCCTGAAAACTGTTCCCATCCCCACCACCAGACAGTGTCCTCCCAGAAGCTTAGATGTGGCCATGGAGGAGGATGGGCAAGATCCTCCCAGAGAGCAGAACCAGGGGCCTTGGTGACTGGACTTCCCAGAAAGAGGAATCAAGGAAGGGAATTAAGGAACGCTCTTGCCAAAGCAGGAAGTCTCCAGAGACCCTCGGCAGAAGAGGTCCAAGGTTGCTATAAGTCAGTTACTAATAGGTGCTGCTTCTTTCAATAGGAAGTTTAAGATTAGGATTGTAGTCATGCTGTATATACAGTTGGGGACAAAGGCAGTGCCTCCGCAAGGTTGTCTCCTTGCACACAAGAGGAGTATGATGTGTAGGAAGAGAATAGACATTCATGAATTACAGGGCAGCCTGTTGTAAAGACTGGCAGTGATCAACAGTATCTAGTCTCTCTTCTTCCTGTTCCTATTACTTGCCCCTCATTTTCCAGCCTTTTGCATCTGGGTAGAGCCAGGCTTCAGTGGAATGTAAATAGAAGTAGTGTGCCACTTTTGGTTAAGGTAGTTGAGAGCCAGTATGCCTTCATGCTATTACTGTGGTAATAAAGCATTCAGGTAGCTCATCAATATTTGAATACTCTTATAAAGACATCACTGCACCACCAGTACCTAACAGTGACTAGTGTATAATGCTTTCAAAGTATTTGTTGAAAAATAATCTTTCTTCCCCTGAACAGTAGTATGAATTGAACAGCTTAAGTATATTTTATAGAAAACACGAAGTATGAGCAAAACAAAGCCTCAGGTAACAAGGTGCAGTATAACCCCATATGAATGACACTACTTAGATATCTAAGATTTCACCTGTGCACAATTTTTTAAAGTATGTCCAAGTATTTCAACAAAAATTGCTAAAGTAATTTTCTTGTATTGCATGACTGATGTAAAGAACTAGCCTAATTACTCAGCACATTAAAAGCTGCTTTAGCTCCATCCACACATCGAGCATTTCGATGTTCTATACTGGGTGTTACAATTATCCCCACACTTAAAATCTGTAAGATAGAAGTGTGAACAACTACAGTTCAATATGTGGTGTATAAGGAGTCATCCAATAGTGCAAGAAAGGCAGGCCTGGTCAGCAATGTCTAGAGAAGATCAGGGAAAAGCAAAGGCTTAAAGTTGATCTGAATGATGAGTTTAGGAGAATGGACATTCTAGAGAAAGTAAATATAAATCCAAAGTATTGTGAGTAACATATAAACCTATTCTGAAACCAAACATATGTCTCTAGTATTAGCTCTTGTTTGCCACCTGTTCTGTCATTATCTTTCTTGGTTAATGGTCAAAGGATCATGCAGTCATTTAAGTAAGTCAAAAGTCGTTTTGATCTCCTTTTAGGGTGCAAAATTCTGGTGGGTCTTCTACAAGGCTTCTACAAGGCTGTTCAACTCCTGGCATTTTATTTGTGTAGGAGGTTGTTCTACGCATTAGGGGAAGTTTAGTAACATCACTGTCCTCTAGTCAGTAGATGCCAAGAACATCCACTGTACTCACCCCCAACTGTAACTGCCAAAATGGTCTCCAAATACCACCAAGAATCCCGAGGGAGAAGTCTATCCCCAGTTGAGAACCTCTGGTCTACACTAGCATACCTTCTGCAGGTAACCACTCTTCCTTCACTGCTGCAACCACTTCACTTCAAAGGGCTCTTCCTCCCTTCCCATGGTATACTCTAAAAGTGGCCCTTCCAGTGAATCCTGGCCTCCCCCATACCCCTTACAGCACTGCATTAGGGGAGGCCTCTGCTAGCACCTGAAACCCACCATCCCAGCTCAAGCCTCACTCTTTCACCATGAGTCCAGGCCTTAATGTGAGGTCTGTCTTACTCTCTCCTCCCAATCCCCCCGCTTTTCCAGCTGCACAAGGCTATGAGCACCCTTGACTTTCCATATCCACATGGAGTCATCCCTTAAAAGTCCAGTTGAGAGTCCTATCTCCAGCATAGGTCTCAATGTCTTACTCCTTCCTCGAAGTTCACGCAGCGCTTTCCATATTCCTCTCAACAGCAACAAACAGAATTCAAATGTTTGTGTGCCTGATATCAGTATATGGTGGCCTTGAGAATGCTAAGCATAACTGGCCAAGGCCCCCAGCTATCAGGATTTGAAATCCATCATTGTTCGCAGCCCAGCCAGGTGGCTGTCAAGTGCTACCCCCATTTAGTAGTGCAGTGTAACAATACTAAGGGTATACTCATCATTAAGCAGGAAACTCTTCTCCCAGCCCAACTTGGCTTGGGGTGAGCTTTACTGAACCTTGCTTAGACTCCCCAGCAGCCTTGGATGCCTCTACCCAACATTCTTGTCCTCCTCCTTTCAAATTTCAAGTCTACTTTCTCTGACATGGGCACTTACAATCCCATCTTATCTGCTTCATGGAGGACCTAGACTAGGAATTTTAAGAAGCATAAGAAATTGTCCCTCGTTTTGGAGTCCTTGATGGAGTAGATGAATAAGAGGACCTTATGACTTTTTCCCAACAAAAAATTATGAATATAGAATGGCATATGTAATGATCTGGGGCTGTGCTGGGTGTGGGCAAATAGGAACTTTAGAAAATGTTCATAGAATAGATAAACCAGTAAAGACACAGACAGGAAATAACCGTACAGAAACTGAACAAGAAGTCACCAAAGCAACTCAATAATCAGAGCATTAGTGCCTGACATGCTACAGAATGGTTGAGAGAAACTTCAAAAAAGTACACAGCGCCATTCCAAGTTACAGCATGAGAACACTGTATAAGCCAGATGCAATGTCTGGTTTTATGACATCTGGAAACGGTTTCTTTCAACCAAAAAGATTGCATTGCTTCAAATCCCACCAAGAAATAGTGAAATTAACAGTCTAGGCAGTTGGGTTAGTCCCTAAGGGCCTTTGGAAGAAGGTAACCAACTAGGTAATATGAGAAGAGGGCTGGTAGGCACAGGGGTTGTTGGGGAAAGCCTCTGTATAATTTATACATGCCATCCTGACAAGTATACACCCCAAATTCAGCTCATTAAAATACTGACCTCTACTTTGGCAACAGTGCTAACATTAGGAGAAGATTGAGGATAGGACCATGAAAATGAAGCTTAAAGTTGAATATAGAGGTATTGAGCCCTGATAACTATACATTGTGATAGTTTATCAATGGACTAAAAAAGTTTGATTAGCCATTATGACCTACAGGTAACTTTAGGATTCAGTTCCACTTTCAGACCTACTGCAGATTTTACAAATGAATAAATCTGTTTAGATGTGCTTGAATTATTTTATACTTATGAGAAATTAAACAGAAAAGCACAAGTTATACACACATGAAACAAGACTTCTGGCAGACCCTAGCCCCTTCTGGTTCTTGGGCTCAAAACATTTATAAGTACTAGTCATAGTGTTTTAGTGAAATATATAAATACCAAGACTTCTAAGAATGGGGGGGAAAACTATATAGAAATTAAAGTTTGCACATTTAGGGTTAAAGCAACACTAACATTCTACTAAATGGAATTCATGTTGGGTGTCAATTTTTTTTTTAATGGTTGCACATAGATATTTCAAAGACATTTTGGTTTTCATTCCTTTCCTCTAAAATAGACAGTGACAGCCCTCAGTAGCCACCAGAGAGGGTAGATGCTACCTGAAGTGGAAGAGGGACGGGGAACTGATCAACTAAACAAGATGTGAAATGGGGAACTTCGTGGATTCCCAGAAGAAAAGGGGGACAGGAGACTTAAACAGATGACAAGATGTCCATGAGCCAACTTCACCAAGGATTAAGATCCTAGAGACAGAAGACAGGTTAGCGTAAGGAAATTGCCAGGAGAAGTGCTTCAGCGTGTAAGTGAGACTCAGGGAAGAATCCCAGAGGGAGGGGAATCCTTTAAAAGGGATCCCCTTACTTACATCCCCCCAAAGTTAGAGGTGTGGCAGGATGTGGTTAAGGGAAGAACAAAGTCCCCCTTGACTTTCAAACGCATGGAGGGTTTCAGATCCTTAGAGGGTTTTGGAAGGTCACCAACAACATCACTAAACCACCTTGCATGGTGACGGATCATGGCTGCACAATGCAGGAGCAGCCAGATCGGGTCAGTGCTGCCCCCAGACCTCGCAGGGAGAGGCAGCACCAGTGAGAGCCTAGGAGGCACATCCAAGAGCCTCAGCTGAGCAAGGGAGGCCACAAGTTCTCAGGCCTAGAATTCAGCTAGAGAAACTGAAGGATCATCGCTGTACCTTCCTCCCCAACAATGACTTCAGGACTAATACTGTGGTCTGCTAAGGAATCAGTTTTCGTCAGTAGTCAATGTATGCTTGAATCTAGCAACGTAGGGCACAATATACATTAACAAAAAAAAAGAAAAGGAAAAATCACATGTTCATTTCAATATAGTCAAGAAAAGTAAGTACACTAACATGATTAAAAGCAAACTTAGAACAGATAAAAGAAACTAGGAAGAAAGAACTACTCTAAATTTTAAGTCAGGCTCTAACAATCCTTCAGTTAAATGTCAATCTTCATATTTAATGGACTGGCAGAGGTCAAAGCTAGATCATGGTCACCTACACAAAGTCAAATAGGAGTCTGGAAACAAGAAGGAGCAGGGCTAGAAGATTAGCAGTAGTAACTTCATAGGCATTGTATCAAGGTTGATCTGCAAACAATCCAGCTGGTCCAGGTTGTCAATACAACAAATTCATCCAAATATAAAGACTAATCTGAGACTGAGAAGAATTGCATATAATGACAAATGGACAGCAGAATCTCCCAGAAGTTCAGCTATTTAAGGACACCATTATTCTAAAGGAAGTTAATGATTGATTTGGTAGAAAGAAGATACACAGTCATAAATATATATCTAATATCTGTTCTGGGGGAAATATCAAAAGTGAGAAAGTCAAAGAAATGTCACTAATCTCATTAGTAGTTTAAACTTCTGATTGGCCTCAATCATACTACTAAAAGATACTTAGAGCCTGGTATTTGCTGTATTACTGGAATTTTTCTATCTCTATCATAATTGAGGTCTGTCCTCAATGAAGCCTTAAAAGAAATTAAAACACATAGGTATAAAATAAGTTTTTAAAATGTTCAGTCTGATAAGGGCAATAAATCTTTCAAAAGCAAAGTGCATACCTAAGTCAGATTAATAATCTATAACTTAGACAACTATATCCAAACTGTCACAATAATGGGTGAGGATGAACTCCAGTCAAGAACTAAAAACATTTCCAACTGTTTGATTTCAAAAAGGGGACACTGAATAATTTGACCTACACCAGCATTATACATCAACATGAGCAGAAACACCACTAATAATGCTTCCCATCTGGAATGTTTTTCCATGTCATGAAATACTAAATCAAGAAAACATTAACCATGACAAATTGTGGTCGTAAATCTAGAATTTTCCAGACAAGCTAACCATTCTGAAAGGTTCTACAAAAGAATATTTTTCTTTCCCTTGATAGACAGGTGGCTTTGTAAATACTAGTGTTTCTGCCATTCTGATGTTGCAAGCTTTCTACATTTAACACAGCAGAAAGGAAATTGTTCAAGGCATTCTATGTAAGTATAGCACAAAGTAGCATGAAAAAAAGACAAGGAGACCTTCCAAATTTACTTAGTAATGACCAAAACTCACACCCAGGAAGACATCCTACATCATTTAACATAAGAGCAAGCATTGCATTTGAATGCTAGAACCCAGTAACAAAATTCTTAGTTGTTTCTTCTTGAACAGATCTTTCATCAGGAATTAATGAAGTATCTATTTTATTATTTTTTTTAAAGATTTATTTATTTATTTGACAGAGAGAAACACAGCTACAGAGGGAGCACGAGCTGGGGGAGAGAGGGAGAAGCAGGCTTCCCGCTGAGCAGGGAGCCCGATGTGGGGCTCAATCCCTGGCCTCCCAGATCATGATCTGAGCTGAAGGCAGTCGCTTAGCCAACTGAGCCACCCAGGCACCCGGAGTACCTGTTTTAACAGAACTATTAAAAACCCCAGGGTTTCATAATCTTGATGGCAGACTGTTAGACCTATTTTCACTAACTTCCGATACTTAATGTTTCCTTTCATTATTACCCTAGCTCAAATCACAGACCTTGTGACTTTGTTATCAATAAGATACCTTTGTATCAGAGTTGATGTAGCTATCCGGATTGTTTATACTCATTATCACTACCACAGTAAATAGACTGCTCCTCAATAGATCACTTAGTGCATTAATCACGTGTATAATGAAACCTTAAGGTGTATCTGTAACATTTTGATTACTGTTAGTATTTAAAAGGAAGCCAATTAACATTTTACACATTTAAAGTATGTTGAGAAAATATCCTGTTTCCCTAGACTGAAGTTTATGGTTAAGGAGGGAAGAAAAGGTTAGAAACTGCCTTCAAGGGAGATGAACAAAACACCAGAACCCACTCTCATTTCCTCTCTCCACAATAAGACTCTTCCCCCCTCTACACAAGATCTCCATTTTTTATTCCTGTCACTCTAATGATCATTTCTCTCTCGCTGGCACCAAGTGGTTATAGATAGTGCCAGATGTCCTGCATTTTGAACAACCGCAGATTCAGCCTCCATACTCCATCCCCTTACTATCAGGAAAACCAGCTTTTTCCTTCTGAGATTTTCATTTTACATATATTCATTTCCTTCTAAATATTCAAGGAGCAGATTTAATTCAGGGGAGTCTGCTTAAGTACTCAGGAATTGGTGTGTCAGTGAAGTCAACTGCTCTCCTGTTGGAAAAGACACTACACGTGTGGCACAGGCCCCATAGGACCACTCGGACTCACTCGCTCAAGATCTGACATGTTTTTTTTTTTTTAAGATTTTATTTATTTGACAGAGAGAAACACAGCCAGAGAGGGAACACAAGCAGGGGGAGTGAGAGAGGGAGAAGCAGGTTTCCTGCCGCGCAGGCAACCGGATGTGAGACTGGATCCCAGGTTACCGGGATCATGACTTGAGCCGAAGGCAGTCGCCCAACCAACTGAGCCACCCAGGCGCCCCAAGAGCTGACATTTTCAGGGGTCTCCCCCGCTTTGCACAGAGGGGTCAGTTTTGCAGCAGGTAGACCACGGATCCTCCAAACCCCCTCCCCATTGCAAGAAAGAGTGGCCTCCGGCTTGGATTCATCAAGATGTTAATCCCTCTGATAACAACCCCCCGCCCCCAACCTCTGGGGTCACCAACCATCTACTTGGAAAAACCCAACTGACCAACTCCACTAACACAGCCAATAACTGAATCCCCGGGGGAAAAAGCCAAGGGGCCAGAGGGCATTTACCAGTCCTCCACAGAGGCTGAAGACCGCTGTGTGATCCTCCCGAGCATTGACCTGGCCTCGATAGAAGCAGTGGCGGAGATCTGGAGGCACCACGCTGCGCTCCTCCGCTCCGCGCGCGGGGGCTCCCAGGTGCACCTCGGTGTAGCCGGCGGCCAGGAAGGCCGCGTCGGCGCTCAGGTTCAGCTGGAAGAGCTGCCCGTAGGCGCTGATCCGGTAGTGGGTCCTGAATGGCGTGGGCTCCAGAGCCTCCGAGCTGCGCTTCCTCCGGCTGAAGTGGTGGCTCTGAGGAAACACTTCGCCAAACTCATTGACCCGCGCGGGGGTCACCACTTCGTAGGAGACCAGCGTCCTTACCAGGGCTTCTACAACCACAGAAATATGGCCACTGAGCCCAGGCTACGCGTTTCTAACTCCAAGACCCCCAACGTGAACCAAACGCCCCAGCTCCCAATATACCCGGGGGCACGACACTTGCACACAAGCTGGCGAGAGCGCGCGCACACACATACACACACACGTGCTCTGCTTTCCCACACCCCCGACTCGCTCCAACCTTCCCAAGCAAAGACCCTGACACTCACCGCCCAGAACACCCCACCTCCCTCTCCCATCCCTCTTTGCTTCCCAGCCGCCAACTGGTCCGGTCCTGGCGCACGCGCCCCTCTGTCCCCACGCGCCCCCACCGCGTGGTGCGGGGAGCGAGACCCGTCCCCGCGCGCGCGATTCCTGGAAACCCAGCGCAGCCGCAACCTCTCGGGATGCCAGTGGCTGGCTGATCCCGGAGTCCAGTGAGCCCCTGCAGGACCAGGACCCTCAAAACGGGGCTGGGTCACCCACCCCACTTTGTCCGCCTGTCCCACTCGGGCCCTTCGCCCCCACCTCCCTGCTGGAGGCGTCCCACAGTGACCTTACCTTGCCTGGGGTGAAAGTGAATTTCCCAAGACCTGGTGATGAAGAGCGAGAGCTGGTAGAGCAGCCCCGTCAGCCACTTGGCCACCCGCATGGTTCCACCCGGGGGGGGAGGTTCCCAACCCGGGAGGCCAACCCGAGCCGCCGGCCGCCCAGCCCGACTTCCCCGCGCTCCGCAGCCTCTCCTCCCTCTCGCCCGCCGTGCTCTGCGCCGGCCGCCGCGGCGCCTCAGCAGCCTCCGGAGCAGCAGTCCCGGCCCCGGGCCGGACGGTCTCGCCACACCGCCAGCCTCCGCTGCCTGAGCCGCTGCCTCATCGCACTGCAGCCCCACAGCTCCCGGCTCGCTCTCGGCAGCCTCGCTTCGCTTCCTGCGCCCGCACTGCCCTCAGACGCCTTCTCCCTAAGTCCAGATCAACGCGAGGAAGCAACTCAACCTAGCAAGAATGGTGCCAATATAGCCACCCCAGGCCGGGCGAACGCGGGGGAGAGCCCGCCTCTAGAGGCCGGGCCCGGCCAATCAGCAGGAGGCGCGGCCGGGTCTCGCCCTCCCGCGTGTCGCCCGCCCCCAACTCCCAGCCGCACGAGGAGTGCGGTCCCCGCGGGCTCCAGCGCTGGGAGAGTTACGTGGTGTGTCCAGTCCGAGGGCCAGCTGGACGTCATCCCGGGACCTGTAAAACCCAAGACTGCTACAAGATGTGTGAGGTCCAGGTCCAGATAGGTGATAGGTGTGTGAGGTTTTTAGTTCTTAACAATGAAATGAAAAGCATCAGCTGGAAAGTTTCTGTTATGTTTCACGGTAAGTTTAAACTTCTCAAGCAAGATAAAATAAGCTACAGCGGGAAGTTTCAGTAGGCAAGGGATGACTCCAATGAAGCTTAATAACCAGGTCTCATTGGCGAGGGCCTCTCTGTGTTCTAGGAGTTGCTGGGAATTTAAAAGCATTGTAGGGTGCAGAAGGGAATGTGAGGTTGCAGTCAGCAAGTACTTCTGGGGCTGAATTTCTGGCAGTTGTCTAAAGAAATTCGAGATGAAAAGGATCTCAGTCTCCACAGTTCCAGTACTTGTGATTTTTTTCCCTTTTAATATTCATCTTTGTACTTATTTTCGTATAAAGGGCCCCCCAAATTGTAGAAACGTCAAGAGCCACAAAACTTGTTTCTGTGTGTCATTTTATGAGACTTTTTGCTGGTAGTTTCACAGTATTAATATGTCCTCTCTTGATGATATCCAAATGACCTCATGTATCCACAATTATCTTCATCATCCTCAACAATGATTGTAGTGCCGGATCCAGTTGTGTCACCTGATGTCTGTTAAATTCTATAAACCTCAGTATCCCCAGAAAGCAGTTGTTATTTCAGAACTACTTCCTCATTTCTCAACCCCACCTGTTTGATTCGCAGGTTCCATATTGTTTCTCTGTCACCTGTATGAAAACAAGAGAGAAGGAAGGGGTCAGATTGTCTTGAAATCCAATCAAGGGGGAGAAAGAATGGGAAAGAAAAATAAAGGAATATATGGGTAACTCCTTATAAACACAAAGGAATAGACCCTCAATTTAGTTCCTGGCTGCCCTTCCTTCTCTGAATTCTAAACACTAAAAATTCTGTTCGCTTTGAATTGACCTCTCATGGTATGCCTCCTTACTTTTATATCGTATACTTGGTTCAGCTGTTGTTCACCACAGATGTAAACAAATCTTGTTTGAGGAAGGAGAGTTTAATTTTACTTTTACCAAGGAAATTACCCAGCTCCATGATGGTAATTCTTCCACAATCAGTCCTCTTCTTTTGTACCCCTTCCTCACAAGTGTCATTTCATCCATCACAGAATTACAGGTATCAGATTTTTTTGCCCTTAAGTTAACCATACTGTTACTCTAAACAAAACAAAAACAGACTTTTCCCACACCTGTCTATTTAGTGGTTACTTTCAGTACATTGTAATTTAGATTCATTTTAATTATATTGCAGCTCTAAATGTATCTTTACATCAGGAACCATGCCTTCTCTCAAACAAATAACAGAAACTAGAACAGCACCTGTGTAATTGGCTATCTACTTAATTAAGGCAAAATAAATACTTCATTTCCATTACTGAATATTTGTCACTCAAAGTAGTTTTTGCAATGGAATATCTGATTTTCAATCTGTTCTAGTTTTTTTGGAAATTGTATTTAAAAAATAGGACTGTTTTACCTTTTATTAAATAAATGGGAAGCTGTATGAGATGCATATTCTATGGTATTATAATCTTTACCATGTTCAGTCAAGAGCATTATTTCCTTCATTTTACAGAAGATAAATGTTATATTTTCAGATAGTATATAAATAACCAAACTGGGTTGCCACAAATCCTTTCTGGCTTCAGGCTTAACTGTTATGATATTCATACCATCTCTCTTCCTTTCTCCTTCTCTGCCAGTGAAAATGCCATGAGTAAACTAATCTATGCCATTTCAATCAAACAATTTCCTCACATTGGTAATTATAGCTACCACCTACGGAATTTCTTTGACATATAGGTACTATACAAGGGACTTTAGAAAGAGTGCCTCTTTTAACTTACACATTCCCTCCATAGAACTTAGAAATTAGGTCATTAACCCAGATCACATACCAGGTTAGATTCAAATCCCTCTGGTTTCAAATTCCATACTTTTTATAAGAAAATTATACTTTTCATACCAGCTCAAATCTGATGTAGTACAGTTGTAACCAGCAACAACCCAGAAAATGAAAGCCATAGTTACATTAAATATAATTTTGTTTGATTTGTAATTGTGACAGTCATCATTATGAATATAAGCTATGCTTTGAGGTCAGTGCAGTGTAGAGAAAATATTTTCAATCTTGCAAAGCAGGAGTATGCTCACTATACGCAAGATAGATCTTATTTTTACAACGAATTCTACGAAAACCACCTGTGTAAAGTTCAACAATTTACCTAAACTCTATAAACCAATTGTAAAATGGAGGTAATAGTAATCTCATGTAACTGTTAAGGTGATTAAAAGAGAGAATACAGATTACACACTTGGCATGTTCATGCTGATTATGATTTTTATTACATTATAACATGGGACTGATATACATACCAAAAGGAACAGCTAATTGAATAGAGACTGCTTTTCTAATGCTACTAGGTTGGAAGTAGGGTAATCAATCTTCACTGTGTACCTGAGACTAGGGAGTTTCCTAAGATGCAGGACTTTCAGTGCTTGGGAAGTCCTGGACAAACTGGATGAACTGTTCACACAAGTTCGGTTCGGTTTTCCAACTGAGGCAGTATTGAGTTTTAGATCTAGGTGAGTCTTTGTTATGGGGTGAAAGGGAGCTGCCTTATTCAATATAGAATGTTTAGCAGCATCCCTGGCCTCTACTCACTCATATAGTTCCCTGCCCCTGTTGTGACAACCCCAAATATTTCCAGACATATTTGTCAAATGTCCCCTGGGAGCAAAATTGGCTACACTTTAGAACCACTGACCTATCAGGGGATAAAATTGGAAAATGGTAAATGCACAGAAGTGGGTTTGGCAGGAAATCCCACAGATGCTGCTCCATTCTTAATTGCAAATGGCCAATTGCTAAATAGAAATGTTCTACATTGTAGCAGGTATGGGAAGTTATCCATCATTACAATTAAAACAGTGCAAGCTATGGTCATTATGTCAATTTTTAAAACATTGTTATTTTCAGGTATGCAGAGAAGTATTAAGCTCCTCTGCCCAAGCAATTATTATACTCTGATCTAGTTTTTATGTACTCGTCTGCATTCAACACCAGATTATAAGGGTCATGTGAGGAGAGACCACAGGCAAGCTGTTTGGGCAGTATCCCCAGAACTAATGTGTCCTCTTGGAATAGAAAAAAAGTTATTATTCATTATATAAATAAGTACTAATATTAAAGTTTATTTAACCTAAAATAATAGGCAAATTTCCAATCTTACTATCTGCTTTTAATTAGGATATTTATACCATTTAAATTTAATATAATTAACATATTTATATTCAAGTCACATCTTGCTATTTGTTTTCTAACTGTTCTATTCTTTTTTTTATTCTGCCTTCTTTTGGATTAACTAAATGTGTTCTATTGTCTCACTTAATCTGCATTAGCTATAAATCTTTCATTATTTAGGAGGTTCCTCTAGGATTTATAACATACATTTTTAATTTATCTATGACTCCCTTCTAGTCTGCAAATTCAATTCCATCCCTCCCACTTCTGGTGCTGTTGTTGTCATCATACATTCAACTTTTGCATATGTTGCCAATCCCACTTTGCATTGATGTTATTTTTATTTAAACAGCTATTTCCATCTGGTATCATTTTTGTTCTGCCTGAAAGGTTTTCTTTAACATTCCTTGTAGTACAGGTTCAACTGGAGATGAGTTTCTTTCTTTCTCTCTTTCTTTCTTCTGTCCTTCCTTCCTTCCTTTCTTTTCTTTCTCTTTCTTTCTTTCTTTCTTTCTTTCTTTCTTTCTTCCTTCCTTCCTTCCTTCCTTCCTTCCTTTCTGTCTTTCTCTCTTTCTTTTTTGACCATGCTTCTTTCCTTTTTAATTTTTTGTATTTTTCTAATTTAAATTCAATTAATTAACATATAGTATATTATTAGTTTTAGAAGAAGAGTTCAGTGATTCATTAGTCTTATATAATACCAAGTTCTCATTATATCACATTTCCTCCTTAATGTCCATCACCCCATCCCCCCCACCTCCTTGGTTCAAGTTTATTTTTGAAAACTATTTTTTCCAAGTTCCAAGTATACAATTCTAAGTTGAAAGGGTTATTTTCCTTTTAAATCTTGAAAGCTGTTGATCTCTGTCTTTCGCATTTTTCATAGAAAAGAAATCAGTCTTCATCTTCTGTACATAAGATATCTTTTTGTGGCAACTGCTTTTAATATTTTCTATCACTACTTTTATTCAATTTATTTGTAGTATATCTTAATGTGAGTTTTAAAAATATTTCTTATGCTTGGAGTCCATTGAGTTTTTGAAGACTGAGTTTATTATTCTCATCAATTTATAAAATTTGAGGTCATTATTTTTTCAAATTTTATTAAAATATGCTAGAGAACATATAGTGCTTTATTTTTTTGTAAAAAATATGTGTGTTTTTTTATTTTTCAAATACAAGTTTTTGTTCCCTCTCTCCAACAACAGCACACAGTTGTCCCACAACTCTCTGAAGCTGTGTTTTTACTTTTTTTTTAAGATTTTTATTTATTTATTTGACAGAGAGAAACACAGCTATAGAGGGAACACAAGCAGAGGGAGTGAGAGAGGGAGAAGCAGACCTCCCGCTGAGCAAGGAGCTCAATGCGGGGCTTGATCCTGGGGACTCCAGGATCATGACCTGAGCCGAAGGCAGAGGCTTAACGACTGAGCCACCCAGGTGCTCCTCTTCTTAAGTTTTGTGCTGAGATGCAGTTAGGTTTCTTGGAATTAGGTCTTTCCTGGTTTTTCTTTTAAAATTTACTAGGCAAGAAGGAAGCAATCGTCAGTTTAAGCACAATTTTTCCCCACTACCAAAGCAAGGCCATTCTGTGTACCTTACTCAATGCTCATTATTGGAGAGATTTTCCAGTCTGGTTAGTGGGAATAGGCATTACTCCCATTCCTGTAAGAGCCAGAGGCAGTGTTACTTCTAATTCTGTTGGGTGATACTTTCCCTATTCTTGTGGAATTTTTCACATGTATGTGCACTAATGTTGAGACTGAGCTATTACATATTGTTTGAGTATAGTGAAAATCAGCCTAAAAGGTGAATATTGCTGCACACATCAGGATGGTTCACCCCCTTCTCCTGGAAATTTCTTTTGAGAAAAGAGAATGGTGACTCCCGGATCATATACCAATCACAATAATCAAGTAAGGTACAAGCCACATAAAGGAAGTAAAGAAATAATTCAGAAAAAAGCAAGAGAGCTCTGCAGGGACACATATCAAGTAGCACAGGAAAAGAAAAAAACTAACTTTCTAAAGGTGAGTGGTCACTCTGCTTTGTAAAAGCTGTAGTCCTTGTGTGGAGCATTGAAGATTGTGTACAGGAGCAGGTCCATTAGCAGAAGTCCTCCTTGACCATGTTTGGTCCAGAGAAGCAGAGGAAGTAGGCCATGCAAATACTAGCAACGAGGAGCCAGAGCTATAGGAAGCAGCCTGTCTCTGTGACAGCAGAGAAAGAGAGCAACAATCAAGGCTACTCTGTACATCTAAGCCCAACAAATAGCCGGTCCAGGAAAATAGTTAATTCAAGGATATGGTGTGTTGGTTTTTTTTCTGAAAAGGATTACGCACAGTAAATGCAGTATATTATAGAAAAGAAATTAGGAAAGAGCATCACAACTTATCTATAGGTAATGAAAACACACCAGAAAAATCTTGCTATGGAGCGAATAAAAAATGTGACCATTTTGTTATAGATTATTAAAAAAATGAAGATTACTTTTGAAGTCAGACCTAAATCAGAAGTATAGGAACCCAGGGAAGACATAGAAAGACAACAGAAAGAAATAAAACATGATTCAGCAGAATTGAAAAAAGAAGTAGAGAAAGAAAAGCATCTTAACCAAATTAAAAATAGCATTAGAGCAAATAGAAAGTGTGTGTGTGGGAGGAGAGAATATGGGAAAAAAGGAAAAATTGACCATATTGAAATGGAAATAAAGAGGGGAAAGAGGGAAAGAAGGAAGGAAGGATGCAGGAAGGACAGAAGGAAGCAAGGAAGGAAAAAGGAAAGAAGGAGGGAAGGAAGGAAGGAAGGAAGGAAGGAAGGAAGGAAGGAAGGAAGGAAGGAAGGAAGAAGGAAGAGGGAGGGAGGGGGGATTAGAGAGAAAAAAAAGAAAAGATATGCATTAGGGATCCATAAACATATATTTGGAGTAGCCTCTGAAGAAAAAAGAATCAAACAAATAAACACAACATCTTTTAAAGTTATAATTCAAGAGTGCCTTTGTTGAAATAAAAGACCTGAAACTATGTATTAGAGAGACACAATGGGTACAAAGAATTAACCAAGAATGGTCGACATCAAGACGTTTCCTAGTAAAGCTTTAAAATGCTTTAAAATGAAGTTTTTGTTTTGTTTTGGTTTTTGTTTTTTTTCCAGGGAAACAAAATAAATGTTATTTATGGGCATCAAATAAGAAGGTCATATTCATATTTCTCCACTGCAACATTTAATATCAGACGATAAATGAAGGAAATTCTTGATAGCTATACTCAAGGAAAGAAAATGTGAGACGAGCACTGTATCCAGCCAAGCTGTTCTTTAGGTACATACTATAGACAAATAATTTTGAATATGTAAGAACTCAGAGAATATTTTTCTGGTGACCAAAACGCAGCCAAATAAAGAATAGATGAATTATGGCAAAATGATGGAAAATGAGCTTTGAATAATTTTAATTTAGAACTAAGACTATATCAATGTTGAATAACAAAATGGAATGCAAATATTTAGAGGAAAATTTAAAAGAAAGATAAAAATAAGTGGCAGTTATAAATATTTAACTATATATCATAGCAAATGCCTCATGTAGCACAAACTGAGTATTATAAGAAGACAGGAAACAACAGTTCAGTGGTAAGAGGTGTTAATTCACATCTATTAGTTCACAACAGAGTAAAAGAGCAAGAACGTAAGTGAGAATATAGAAGACCTATATAATATAATTAATAAAATAGTTATGTCTTGAAGAAATACCTTTTGTATAAGTGTGTAACATTCACAAATTCCAAAAAAATACAAGTAGTTCAGACGACTTTCTCTGATCACAGTTAAATAAAACTAAAAAATAACAAAAGCATAAAAATCAAAGTTTTTATAGAGGAAGTTTTAAAAATCTTGGGTTAAGTAGAAAAATGAAAACATATATTGAAAAATTGGTTGAAGGGCGCCTAGGTGGCTCAGCGGTAAGTCTCTGCCTTCGACTTAGGTCATGATCCTGGTATCCCGGCGATCAAGTCCCAGTTCGGGCTGCCTGCTTGGCGGGAAGCCTGCTTCTCCCTCTCTCACTCCTGCAACTTGTGTTCCATCTCTGACTGTGTTTCTCTGTGTCAAATAAATAAAATCTTTTTTTTTTAAATGGTTTAGAAAATCAGCAATAAATAAAAAGCTATATATCTAGGGCACCTGGGTGGCTCAGTGGGTTAAAGCCTCTGCCTTCAGCTCAGGTCATGATCTCAGTCATGGTCCTGGGATCGAAGCCCACATCGGGCTCTCTGCTCGGCAGGGACCCTGCTTCCTCCTCTCTGCCTGCCTGCCTCTCTGCCTACTTGTGATCTCTCTCTGTCAATAAATAAATAAAATCTTTAAAAAACAAAAAAGCTATATATCTGAACATACAGGATAGAGATACAAATTTTAGATCACTTTTAAAAAGGAATGAAAATTTAGTTCAGCAAATAATTCAAATATTGGCAAAAGATTAAAAGATAGCAGAATAAAGGAAATAATGAAGATACTGACAGGAATGAAACAGTTCAAAACAACCTATAGGCCTTCAAGTTATACTAAAGATAATGTGATTGACTGATTTGGGTGGGAAAGTCTGTTACAGGAGAAAGAAGATTCAAAGTCCACTTGAGAAGCTAACCTGTAATATGGGAAGCTGAAAATAAAAAAGATACTCCCATTATCCTAGGGACAAACTTTTGTGATTTGTTTCATTTTTTGTCATGGGTGATGAGTGAATTTCCAATATAAAGAACTAGACATCAGGTGCCTACGTGGCTCAGTGGGTTAAAGCCTCTGCCTTCAGCTCAGGTCATGATCTCGGGGTCCTGGGATTGAGGCCCATATCGGGCTCTCTGCTCAGTGGGGAGCCTGCTTCCTCTTCCCTCTCTGCCTGCTTGTGATCTCTCTCTGTCAAATAAATAAATAAAATCTTTAAAAAAAAAAAAGAACTAGCTATCTTATTCTCAGTTTACATAACTGATAGGAATAAAAACATAAATAGTAAGTTTTATAATAGTACCAAAAAGTTATGAAATTAATAAATAATAACAAAAGCTGTGTGTGAAAAGATGCATCACAGTAACAGAGATGGTATCCTTGGACGGTCGATCACAGCTAATGTCTATTCTCCATGTTTCTCTGCAATGAGCACATATGCCGTAAGTAGTAATTAAAATGTGATTTCCTACTTCACCACATACCTACAAATCTATTCCAGATGGATTGCAGATCTAAATACAAAAGATAAAGCAATTGAGCTTTTAAAGAAAACGGGGTACCATATTTATGACCTTGAAGTAGGCAAAACTTTCTTTAGAAGAATACATGTCGACCAAAAATGATAAATTGGATTATAGTAAGATTAGGAAATTCTGTTCATCAAAAAACATTATTATTATTTATTATAATATTTATTATCATTTATTATTTATTATTATTTGTTAGAAGAATTAAAAATGTGGAAGAAATTATTTACAGGGTTTCAGAGGGTAGGGGGTTGGGGAATGGGGTAGCTGAGTGATGGGTATTAAGGAGGGTACATGTGGTGATGAGCACTGAGTGTTATATGCAACTAATGAATCATTGCACACTACATCAAAAACTAATGATGTACTATATGGTGGCTAACAACATAATAAAAATATTTAAAAATAAAAAAATAAGAAAAATTTATTTGCAAGTCATATGTATAACAAAGAACTAGCTTCTACATAAGAATCATCTTGGAATCATGGTAAAATGAAGAACTCTTCAAGACACAATTAAGAGAGTAGAAAATATGAAGAAAATTATTTGTAATACATTTATCTGAAAAAACTTTGTATCCGGAGCACATTAGAAAAACCTCCATTAAATCAGAAAAAGACAGATGACCAAAAAGAAAAAGAGTCAAAAGATTTAAAAATATATTTGATAAAGGAAAATTTCAAAATAGCCAACATTGGAAAGTGTGCTCAACATGATTGGTCGAGAAGGAAATGCAAATAAAAAACACAATGAGTGCTACCACGCACTGGGAAAATAGATACTTTTAAAGATAGGAGGAAAAATGAAAAGAAAATATCAGATGGTGACAAGGACTCGGTGTAACTGGAGCTCCCAGCCACTGCTGGTGAGGGTACAAAGCACTACAACCACTCTGGAAACTGCTAAATATATAAATACTGTGTAACTCCTGAGCATATTCCCACAAGAGATGCATCCATAAATTTGGAGAAAGAGATGTAAAAGAATGTTCACAGAAGCACTATTTCTATAATAGTCAAAGACTAGAAACTACCCAAAAGCCAATCAATAGTACAATAGATCAATGAATTGTGCGATATGTACACAATGGAATTCTAACCAGAATGAGAATATACAATCTTACAATGACATGCAACAACACAAATGAATCTCATAAGAATATTGTTTATAGAAAGACCCAGATCCCCTACTGCACTCCAAAAGAGAGTTCATAGTGCATGATTCAATCTCTGTGCAATATGCAAGAGCAGGCAAAACTATTCAATGCCATTAGAAGTCAAGATAGTGCTTAACCCTTGGGGTGGAGAGAATAGACTGAAATAAAGATGAATGGATTTCTAAGATGCTGGTAAAACTCTGTTTTTTGACCCGGGTTCTAGTTGTACCAAGTTGGCTTGTGAAAGTTCATATATCTGCATTCTTATGCTGTATATGTTCATATAATACTATGTATCATTTTTCTGTGTATATGTATATGTATAATACTATATTAAACATTTTAATTAAAATATTTTACTATAGAGAAAACCTATATAGAAAAGCTTTAAAAGAATTTCGGGCAATTAAATATTAAAATAATCTTTTGAAGTAAATATTGAGTTCCCTCCCAGCCCCACATTAATCCAATAACCAGAGCCTATAACTAGAATCTCACAAGCCAAAATTACCAAGAAAATTCTGACAACAATAAATATCTTCCATGGCTATTTTCTGTCACTTAACCACATATTGAATTTTTTTTTCTTTTAAAAATAAAAAAGGAGGGCGCCTGGGTGGCTCAGTGGGTTGAAGCCTTTGCTTTCAGCTCAGGTCATGATCTCAGGGTCCTGGGTTTGAGGCCCACATCAGGCTCTCTGCTCAGCAGGGAGCCTGCTTCCTCCCCTCTCTCTGCTTGCCTCTCTGCCTACTTGTGATCTCTCTCTGTCAAATAAATAAATAAAATCTTTAAAAAAAAAAAAAAGGAAAGGGGTGCCTGGGTGGCTCAGTCAGATAAGTGACTGACTCTTGATTTGGGCTCAGGTCATGATCGCAGGGTGGAAATGTCAAGCTCCATCTTGGGCTCTGTGCTTGGGAGGGGGTTGCTGTCTACCTGAGAGTCTCTCCCCCTCTCCCTCTGGCACTCTCTCTCTCACTCAAATAAATAAGTAAATCTCTAAAAAATGATAAAATTAAAAAGGAAACAAAGAGGTATATACTTTTAGTCAAAGAAAATATTTCAATTTAATAAAATACATTGCTAACTACAAGAAATTTAGCTCGTAAGTTAGAAAAAGAAGAAAAGGAAGGAAGGGAAGAGAGGGGAGGGGAAGGGAAGGGAAGGGAACTTAATAAATTTTTCTTAATTTTAAGGGATTCATGAACAATTCATTGGTTTTCTTTTAAACTATGTAGTGCTAAGTTTACTCAGGGGAATGTAGAATTCTAATGAATTTTATCTCCATTTTACATCTTATTTGTAACTTCTTGACCCTTTATATTGTACTGAATGTTAAAAGTCCATAACCTGTTGGTTGTTACAAATATTACAGGATTTCTTGAAAGAAATATTTTTCTTACACAGCAGACTCTCATTGAATACATCAATTGACTTTCTATTCAGATGTCAATATTTCATGAAAATTAAATATAATTGGAAGAGTCAACTGCTTTAAAAGGAAATAAGTTTTTCTAAACACTGACACAATTTTTAATCTGTTTAAAAGCTCTTTATATTGGACTAAACTGATGTGTCTTGATTCTGAAAATCGGTCTTTTGACCAAACACTCTTGAAAACATGTTCTTGATAGTTTATGGTCCAAAGTTCACATTAACAAGATACTTCCTTCTGGACAAGTATTTAATAAGGAATATATTTCACATTTCAATTTGTTAATGAGACAAAATTCTAGAAATCTATTAGGGATAAAAAAAAGGTCAAAATAATTGTTACCTTTGTTTTTTAATTGTATGCTAAGGCAAAGATACATGATATTTAGGAAAAACAAAAATAACTTTCTTTTAAGAAGGTATTAAATTGAAAATAGACACTGTGGCATTTACCAGTAGAATTTTTTTCCAGGAAAAAACAAATGATAAATCAGAAAACACAGGAGTCAGTCTTGAGCTGACCCGCATGACATGATTGACAGCCAAATAAAAATGGAATATCACCAATACGAGGTGAAAATAAGGCAAGGAGCCTTTAGCATTCCAATGAAGGAAAGGATGGCATCACTCCAAGGATTAAAGAAGAAAGGAGTGCTCTCTCCAAGGTCCAGCTTGAATTACAAACCTCTGGGGCCAATGGGAGGAGCTAATAATACAGCAATGTTCTGGCTGGGGAGGTGCCTGGAAAGCCATCAGACTAACATGATGATGATTGTATAGTTTAAATATAAGACTAGTGGTATCTGCAAAGAGCTAAGTAAATGTCTACACTCAGGAGA
The DNA here is from genome assembly GCA_004023965.1 of Spilogale gracilis. Lineage (NCBI taxonomy): Eukaryota > Metazoa > Chordata > Mammalia > Carnivora > Mephitidae > Spilogale > Spilogale gracilis. Next base: position 59,120 of record PITA01006620.1, read on the forward strand.
ATATGACACCAAGCAAAAATTCATCCAGGCTTTTTCATTTCAATATATATTACTACATTTAAAAATATATTTATAATCATTTATTTTCTAAAACTTGAGACTGCTTAGAGTGATGCTCAAGGACATTGTCACATCGAAGAACAAATATGTCAAATCTCTTAGTCTCAAGGTCTCAAAGTGTTTTCTTACCTATGAACGACAAAGACTGTACTGGATAACTTCTTTAACCACTTATAAGCCTAACATTTCATTTGTCTGGAATTTTATAATTTAAGATCAATTGTAAAATACCCAAGATACACCACCAGAGAATGGAAGAAACGGTGGAGCCAAAGAAAGTCAATATAAATATTGGCTCTCCATTATAGTGGGAAGGTAGCAAATATAGATGTTGCACCTTGGGATATAACACAGGAACTTAAAGAAATTCTTTATTCCTTAATGAAATAAGATAGTTTGGGAGTCAAAAGCTGAAATAAATATTCTGGCATCCAAAGGAGATCAATGAAGCTTAGATGAATTACATGTTGTCAACTAAGTTCCATAAACAGGGTGGAGAGAAAAATACACTTTGCATGGTTTATTTTGAGATGTTCTATAGAAACAAAATTTCTGCACATTAACTTCTTCACTTTCATCCTTTTACATTGCACATATAGAAAGAATTTTTAAAGTATTAAGGTGATAAAAACTAAAATGAACAGAAATACAAGGTCTTCATGACTTCATATATGCACACAAGCAGAGACCAACAATATATTTCATGTCAAGGTGTGTAATTTTACAGAAAACTAAAGTAAGAAAAACATCTTATGAAATAAGTATAATTCTATACAGTTCTCCAATTGTTCACTTTTTCCTAATTTTACTTTAAAGTGAAGGAAAGGGGCACCTGGGTGGCTCACTTGGTTAAGCAATTGCCTTTGGCTGGGGTCATGATCCTGGAGACCCCAGATCAAGCCCAGCATCGGGCTCCCTGCTCTGCGGGAAGCCTGCTTCTCCTTCTCTCACTCCCCCTGCTGTGTCCCCTCTCTGGCTGTGTTTCTCTGTCAAGTGAATGAATAAAATCTTTAAAAAAAAAAAAAGTGCAGGAAAAATGGTTGGGAACGTGTACATTTCAGAGCCTAATTATGAGCCATGTAAGTCACTTTACCTACTTTATTACCACATATTTTTTAACACATTGCCCAATTTGTATACTTACTTCCAATTGAGTAGTGAATGTATTCAAAACTTAAAATACCTCAAGGCCTCCAGTGAAGATCTTAAAAATGTTTTGCTAATGACTGTAAGAGAAATTCTGTAAGAAAATTTAAATCTGTTTTCAGGAAAAGCAATGGTCCCTTTCACATAGCATAGTAAAAACAAAATGTAGTTTTCTTGAATTAATATTATACACTTTTTGAAACTATGAGCATAATTTATTATCTATATATATACATCATATAATCTGCTTGACCAAAATTATCCAATGTATATGATTAAAAGATAAAATGATTTTCAGCCTGAAATAGCTAATTAAGCAAACTCTCAGGAATCTTTCTCACTCACATGGTTTTAGATAAATACACTAAAGTGCTATCCTAAATTTCTCTTCCCTATGAGATGATGCTGAGAATACACAAAGGTTGTGGTATTCAAGTTAGAAACATTGCTGAAATGCAAATAATGTATTATCATCTCTTAACATCATCCTTTCTCCATTCTTCTAGAAGGAAACAAATGTCTAATAAGCACACTAAGCTGTACCATATGGACTTGGAACTTTGAAAATACCTGGATACTCATTTTGTTGGATAAATATAAAACAAGAAATGGTAGGCTAATTATCTTTTTTCGTCTTTTAGAGACAGAGAGAGTGTGCGTGCACCCAAGTGAGAGTGGGGGAGGAGCAAATGGAGAGGGAGAGAGAATCTTAAGTAGGCTCCATGCCCAAACTTTTTAAGGAATGTCATGAGACTATTTAAAACCTGAGTGATGAAGCCAGTAGAGAGGAGGTAGTGAGGACTGAGAGGAGAAAGGGGAGAAAGGGTAGGATTCTGGCAAGTGGTGGATGATTTGGCCTAGGGAAGGAAGAGATAGCCAGCTGGTAAAGGATGGTTTATAATTCACTAAATACATCAGTGTGGAGACAGGAAATTGAGGGAATTCTCTCTAACTCCAAGTTTCCTTGTGATCTATGTAATTAAGTTACCTTCTAAAAAGAAAGGGCAGGACGGGGGTAAGAGGTAAGTTGAGAAGGTTTGAAAGGTCTTTTGTTCCTGCTAAGGCCACAGAGGGAGATAGCGAGGGAAATGTTATCGGATGGCCTGGAAGTATGGAGAAGCCACCTAAGGTTGGAGAAGTTTGAAGTACTGGACTGCCATTTAGGCCGTTTTCTTCAACAGAACCCCACCATCCCATAGAAAAGATATTGAGAAAAATAAAATGATGCCTTTAAGGATTCCCAAGATTGTGCCACTTAATGGAAATTACATAGCTTTTGCCAGGCATGAAGATAAATTTAAATATACGAGTATTGAAACTTCCAAGGGGACTCAAGATTTCTCATATTTCTAGGTGATATAATTGTCAGCCTCCTGAAGGCAGCGATCATGTCTTTTTACATTATGTTCCAAGGACCTAACAGGGCCACATGTGTAGCAAACTGAATACATTTTGATAAGTATGTATTGAAATCAATGCTAAACACATGGATTTCTTCATCCACTGTAAAATAAGGCATGGCCCACTTGCCCTCAGGACCAAAAGAAATCAGTATAAAGTCTTAAGTATAAAGAAAGATGAAGTAGACTACTTATAGGTAAATTGCATGGGGAAAGACATACATGTACTTTCAATTTGTTACGTTCTCACAGGAATATGAATTTAAAAGATACCCAAGTATACCTATGAAAAGGAGATCATTGTAGTTCATTAATGTGTCGGGTAAGCAGTAAAAGGAGTTAGTAGCCACATAACAGAGGGCTGAGTTCAGGAAATACAGTAAGCACAAATTTCAGTCTTCATTGATGGTCCATGAACTTCATAATAAAACGAGAAATGAGAGTAGTTATTTATCATTAACAATAACATTCTGGGGTGTTTATTATGTGCTATGTTCTGGGATCAGCACTTTGATGAATTTTCCAATCCTTACAACAACCCTTCATGGCGGGTATCACTCACATCCTCTATTCACACATAAGGGAAGGATTCTGGGAGAGGTGGGATAACTTGCTGGAGACTACAGATTGCATTAGTGGAGGGATGATATAAATCCAGCTCTCTGCCACCAGAATCCACACTCTTTTCCATACTGCCTGCCATCCAGCAATGCCTTTATTTGCCAAATGTGGAAACCAAAGCCCAGGGAATAAAGGGCGTATTCACATACTACATTAATTGTCAAACCATAAATTGAACTTGGATGCCTTCATCCCCAGCCCAGCATTCTCTTATCTATTCTTGAAAACTATAAGCCCTGATACATAAATTGCTAGTATTTGAAACTTAACTGCAATCCACTGACTTAATGAACAAAATTCACCCTTAGTTAAGTGACTGCATCTTCCATCTTAATACTTCTGACCAAACTGAAATGAATCTATTCTAATTCATTGATTACATACAGAATATATTTTCAATTAAAATATTTGAGAAAAATTTTGTCTTGGGGTGCCTGGGTGGCTCAGTTGTTTGGGTGACTGCCTTCTGCTCAGGTCATGGTCCCGGAGACCTGGGATCGAGCCCCGCATCAGGCTCCCTGCTCCACAGGAAGCCTCCTTCTCCCTCTGTCACTCCCCCTGCTTGTGTTCCCTCTCTCGCTGTGTTTCTCTCTGTCAAATAAATAAATAAAATCTTTAAAAAAATAAAATAAAATAAAATATTTGAGAAGAATTTTGTCTTAATACCCCTCACTATTGCCCCCTCACTGTAATGTGAGAGGAGCAAGAAGCAAAGACCACTATAAGAAGCTTTTGGGAGAATGTTCAAAATAGAAAAACTGACCATAGCTAAATATTACTATGATAAAACATTAACCTAAGCCTTTCAAATTTATTAATTCATTAACACTCACAGAATTGTACCACAGAAAATGGGTACAATTATTATCTGCATTTTCCAGCTGAGGAACACGAAGTACAGAGAGGTCCTCTCATGCAGTTAGGAAGTGGCAGACTCTGTATTTGGATCCTAGCTTCTAGCTCCTACTGAGAACCTTTTTCTTTATATTTGCATTTACAAATATAAAAATCTGTTAAATAGGACTTCTTCAGGTTTTCTTAAATTTCAACTGAGGCCCCAGATCTGAGGTCAATGGATAAAAAGTGCCACGTCTATGATCTAAAGGATACATCATCACAGGACTTATTGATAGGTTTTCCAACTGTCCCAGAAGCTGTTACCTCAAACAATCTATGGAAGATAAAGCTAGAGATCTATTAGACAGATGTTCCTTCTAGGGCAATTTGTAGGATGATTCCCTAGTGAGAGAGGGCAAAGAGAAATCTTTAGATAGAATGGTGGGGTGATATATTCACAGGGAAAGTCAACCGGGATCTCATTCCCTGACTAGATGCTTCCTCAGCTGCATAAATTCCTTGGCTTATCCTCAGCTAATACAAGAGTGAAGTATGAGAGTCCCTGAGAGAATGGAATAAATTTCTGGAGACTTGAGTGCAGAATCTATGAATCTGACTCTTGCCTGGAACCACATGGCTACAGTTGGCTTTGCTAAGTGAGTAGAGAGAAGAGGGCAGTTGTGGAAGTGGCCAGCTTGCATTTCCAGAATTTTGCAGAACCTGGATGACGAGTTCTGGTGGACCAAGCAAATGTCATCAAAGTAAGTCAGATTTCAGCCTAAGAGAGTTATCTACCTAAACCCTGCCTAGGAAAGTTGCTTGATGGAGGAAGAAGACCCAGCAGACAATGATTGTCTGGGGATATGCTTGGGTGGCTCACCCGGTTCAGTGCCCTCAGTGTCTTGATTTTGGCTCAGGTCATGATCTCAGGGTCATGTGATTGAGCCCAATGTCAGGTTTGGCACTGGGCATAAAGCCTGCTTAAGATTCTCTTTCTTCCTCTTCCTCTACCCCACCCCCCATCACTCTTTCTCCCTCTCTAAAAAAAGAAAGAAAGAGAGAAAGAAGGAAGGAAGGAAGGAAGGAAGGAAGGAAGGAAGGAAGGAAGGAAGGAAAGGAAAGGAAAGGAAAGGAAAGGAAAGGGAAGGGAAGGGAAGGGAAGGGAAGGGAAGGGAAGGGAAGGGAAGGAAAGGAAAGGAAAGGAAAGGAAAGGAAAGGAAAGGAAAAGAAAAAGACTGCTTGGGATCCACCTGCAGTTCAGAAGTGAGGTGAGAAGCCAAACGATGGAGTGTGTGGGATCAGTGTGTGCACAAGCACAGAGGAAGTGAAACCAACATGGGAGCTGTGACTGTGATGTTATGAAGTGTCAGCCTGAGCAGTGGCCTTGGATGAATCACAGAATCAAGTAGGAACTATAGAAACAACCTCTTGTAACTGCTGGAAAACACCCTAAAAGTCACAAGAAGCATATGTAAGTCACTTAATCAGGGAAAGGGGTTTGGGTTTTACTTTTGGCTACTGATCACTCCTCCATCCCAGCCCAGGAGAAACTGCATGTCAAGGGTTAGAGACACGTAATAAATGCCTATTGAATAAATAATAAGCACAATGTCACCTGTAGAGTATCTCATCACCAGTCCTTGCAAAACTGCATGTCTGACAATTCTCCCTATCTTCCTAATTACTTTTTCGATTTTTTTTCATATAATAGACGTTATATCTTCCTAAGCTAAACGTGCCTCTTTTCCATTCTTTCAGTAAATGTAGCCTCTTCTTTTGTGAAACTGGTCCTCCCCTGCTTAAACTTTTTGACATTAGCAAGGCTGCCAGTCACGGGTACAAGAGCCAGGCTCAGCATTCAAAGGGTCCCATTGTTTCAGCAACAGAGATTGTGCAAAGGATCGGCACAAGATTCAAACCTGGTAAATCAGCATTATTCCACAGAAGTGTTACCTATAGAAGCAGAAGAGAGGAAGCCCGTCTTTCCTTGGAGTCATGAAACTATCATGTTTACTGCCTTAGAGCTGTTGCTTCCAGCCATGCTCACTGTCACGTGGGGAAAACCAGTTTGAAGGAGAGAATGAAAGCCAGCAAAGACAAGCTTAGGATTGTCTGTCTGTGTGTGAGTGTGTGAGTGTGTGTGTGTGTGTGTGTGTGTGTGTGTGTGTGAGAGAGAGAGAGAGAGAGAGAGAGAGAGAGAATGACAGAGAGAAGCAGAGAGAAAAAGAACAAAAGTTTCATAAGGAAGGTAGTAATTACATTTTTCAGTTTAAATTTTATTAACATTTTCATGCTGTTAAAACAAAAATTATTTTCATAAATCAAAAGAAAATGCAAACATACGTAATAGAATACATATTGGAAAGACACATGTGAGCATTTGTCAACATTTAGCAGATCCAGCCTCCCAAGGCTTGCTTCTTGGAGACTATTTCAGCTCTGTCACCATGTGTGACACTAATGAAGCCCCTAGCTTCATGGTCCCTGTGCTAGGAGCTGCATTGTTTTCTGTAACACTCTGGAGTTCCCCATAAATATTTAAAGCATGACAAGCTTGTTATCTACAAAGGAGATGCTGGGCAAGAAGTGAGCTCTAAAGCTCCCTTAGAACATTCGAATAGAGTAAGAGAGTCATTATAAAATCATAAAGCTTTGTAAAATTCAGGCAGACTTCTCCTTATTTTAGAAGTTGTTTTTGATTTTTCTCATATATCTTTCTTTGTATATCCTGTTTCTGAGTAGATGGCCTTACTTAGTATTTCTAAAAGAGATCACCACACTGATTCTTAAAATCAAAGAATTTAAGGCAGAGGGGGAAAAAAACTGTGGCTGAAACTGAGCAAAGTCTCAAATGTTAAAGAAAAGCAAATCAAAATTGTCATGAAACACCAACAGATTTGAAAGTTGAATTATTCAAGGCGGCAAATTTTCTGGATTCCAGCACCATGCTGCAAGAATTGGAAACAGATAACAGAGCCATTGTTATATACTTTTCACTTCCAACCTTCTGCTGCCACCACAAAGCACCCCAGTCTCTGTCCCCATTGCCTGTCGTCAAGAACCTTGTATGGAAAATAACAAGCAGAGTCCCTGGTTTTATTTTTCAGCGACAGGCGGACCTTTAGGTTTCTACAAAGAAGATACTCCATCTAAAGTCGTACCTAATCCATTTGTGTAATAATGTACCAGGTAAGTCTTGCTTTTATCCTCCCTCTCCCCCAGTTAGGCGCAATTGCAAATATAAAAATTATATAATATAGACTATGGATATAATAAGGCAGATAGTTTTAGAAAATGCATAAAATTCCCATCATTTTTCTCCAACTTAAAATCTCTAAATTGATTTTGCCCACAGTTATGCTAAGATCACATAAATGATAGACTCTCTCCAACTTTAACTTCATTACAAAGTTTGATACCTCCTAACTCCATACATTTTTTAAGTAATTGAGATGTCAACACACACCTGAATTAAATATTCTTTTCAGAGGCATTCTTCCTTTGTTTTTTGTTTTTTGTTTGTTTGTTTCTGTTTTTAATTTCCTACCCCTCACTTTAAAAGTACTTATGCGTAGGATTTATTTCTTATGTGAAGGCAGTCCCACTCTCTGTGTGATTTGAAGAGTGCTGAGGAGGAGCCCTGCCCACATACTTATTTTTATTCTCCCCAGACTCGTTTGGATGAAGTCTCACATCTCTAGAAAGCCACAGTCATGCTGCAGGGAAATTCCTCAAAGAGAGAGGAGAAGAGCTGGAGTGGGCCAGTCACTGCCTAGGAAAGGAAATATGGCAACACCCAGCAAAGGAATAACTAAAAGGGTATAGCGTCAAAGAAGAGGGGAGTTTTCTTCAGACTCGAGTGATAGAACATGAGAACGCACTACTACAGAGCCTGGTATACCAAGCTTTTGTACAAGTATCTCCTTCCTTCCTCTCTTCCTTGTGGGTCCTTCATGTAACAGAGAACAAGACTGACGTGGGAGCCACTCCAACCCCAAAACATGCATAAATGTCCACATTTCCAACAACAGATTGGCGTTCAGTTAACTTGGTAGGTACCACGCGAGCAGCAGACTTGTTCTAGACAATGCATGTCTAATAAAATAGGTTTGGAAGGACTGAAAGTTCCCACTCTATCTCTCAGCTAAAATTACATACAGATGCTGCTCAGTGCCTGTATTAACTTGTAACTGTGAACAAATTATAAGGTTTTAAGATCACAGAAAGGTTTTTGAAGTTGAAAATAACCACCATTACAGACAAAATAACCTGTCACTTCTTTTAGTGTTCAGGAAAATAAAATGTTGGTAAGAAAATAAAACATTCTGGCTTCATGCCAGAACATAACACGACGCTCTCTCGTATCCTTCTAAAGGGCTTCTCTTAAGTGTCAGCAAACGGCTGTTTGAATCCATATCCCTTAAAAATATTTAAGGTCTTTTTGATTGACAATACAGAAGGTCTGTTATGTATAAGATTATATGTTAACTTTGTTCTCAAAGAACAGCTTCCGAACTTTTATTTCATCTGAATCAAACTCACATTAACTGTAAAACTCACCCACAAGTCAAGAAAAATACTTGATGTATTTAATGAAATAGGTGACAACTATCTACATTTTAATTCTGCAATGTGATTATCTTTTTCCTGGTTTTCATTGTTTGAAACAAGCAACATGCCGAATTTAGAATCTTTGTATGATGTTAAAATTTCTGCCTATAGACAGTATATCTTATAATAAAATATATAAGTTCAGGAAAAAAGGTCTAATTATCATTTTATTCTGCAGTTAAGAAAGTAATCATTTAATTACAAAAACTAAGTAACTGATAGGAAATTTAAAGGAGGTTGCCTTCACCCACCCTGTGATTAATCAGAAAATATGTGGCATTAGTTCTCAAAGGGGAAAAAACTAGTTTTCTTGAGACTTCTCATCTGCAGCTGTATTCTATAGAGGTCTAAAAAATCATTGAAATGAATTGCCCCAAGGGTTCAACCCAAACTTTTTCTTTGAAGGGCACACTGAGGGTAAATGTGTGAGCCTAATTATTATGCCACTTCAAATACACTCTTTCGGCTGGATGGGTGAAACAGAGCCATCCGCGCATAGGTTCAGCGTCGCAAACGTCTACCCTTCTGACCCTTCCTTAGTTCCTCTTCCTGCATGCCACACTTTTCTGGCTTTTATTTTCCTCCTTGCATCTTTCCGACCCTCAGAGAACGAGAATATGAAAGAAACTGAACGGTAGTACTGAGTGCGTGGGCGGGTTGTTTAGCAAAGAGAATCTAGCATGCAAAGACTGTAAGCTTTCTGCATTGTTTGCTTCAAGTAATGACGATCAGAAAAATGATTAATGGTCAGCAGCAATAGAAGGCCTCCCAGGATCTGCCAAAATGCCAGAAAGTTCCAAGTCTGAGAGTACCTTCTGAAGCATAGCACTGATACATCACCCCATTTAGCACAAGGATTATCATTTAATTTTGTGTTAGCAGGTCTAATGCTTTTGGCCATTTGGGGATTGTATTGATTGGTCTAAAGGTCGAGGATCTAGGCTCTCCTCTATCATTAGAATTTGTGTGACCCTGAGCAATTCTTGTAAATGACCTGTTCCAAATCCCTTTTTCCCTCATTTGTAAAATAAAGGAGTTGGGCCAAATGAGTTTCTAACCTGTGGGTCAAAAACCCCTTCAGTGCCATGAAGTTGCTAAAAAGGGTCCGACAAATCAAATATATAAGGGAATATATACGACTATTGCACAAACACACGTAATACTAGTATCTTCAAATGTGTGCAGGTATTATTGCTGTTAGTAAAATAGAAGTTCATTTAAAGGGCTTATTAAAATTCAGAAAAGCATTCTGTTACTTTGCATTTTTATGAATCGTCCAATAGTAAAATCACAACTGGTATTATGGGAGTAGTCCAGCTAAAATGTTCGGTGAAATCTGAGATTACCGCCGCCTCTAAAATTCTAAAAATCCTTGGAAAACAAATTCCATGCAGAATTCTAGACCGGCTACAGAAATATTAAAATAGAACTAATGGGCACCTCTCTGTCCTGTGGTCTGTTTTCTGCCTTATTAGCCAAGGGTGATCATTACTGTGTGTAGGAGTATGGATTCTAAGCAGAATGCCTTCAGACCCAACTTAAGCTAGGCACACTAAAGACCTTGAAACATGTCTCTTTCTCTTCCTCAGAATTACCCATGGAGATAATCTAGCCTGTGACAACCTTAACGTTCTTCTTTGAATGCAAAACTTCGGTTATGAAATTCCATGTTAGAAAATAGTTTTGAGACACCACATGAGAAATTTCTAGTAATTCTTTTAGAATAAAAAAAAGTGGTATTGGAGAAATAAAATACTTCTACAAAGTTCATCCCCAAAAGACAGGAAAAACTACTTTCTGTAACTATTGTGATGTTTAAGACATGACAGATTTTCTCTTCTTTTCTCTTGTTTTTTTCTTTCATTGGTCTTATATTAAAATATAAGTGTCCCAAATTACCAAGTGGGCTAAAATCTTTATCAGGGATAACAACTGATTAATTATTAAGATAATTGATAATTCTTTCTTTGGTCTATTCATCCACTGTCTTTATCTCTATTGTCTACATAGTCCCACCACCCTTTCAGTGGACTTTTCTCAGGTTTTCATACCTCCCAAATCTCAGAGCTCTGGATCCTTCTCAGCAGTTTTCAGAATGCTAATGCTTACCTTCTCTCTATATTCTGATTTCCTCCAGATAGAGCTCATGTTGTCCCAGTCAAATCATCCTTTTCCCATCCCTGTTTGATTCCAATCCATTCCCTACTCAAGTCCATTCTGTTTTGCCATCAGAATTGTTTCTCTAGAATAGATTTACTTCCATTAATAACAGCACCCAATTTTTTAAAAAAAATCTTCAATTACCAGCCAATGAAGTTTTACAAGCTGGATGTGAACCTGACTTTTTAAGCCTCATCTTCAACCAGCTGAATCTTATTATTTTTTTTGAAATTATTATTACTTGAATATACCATGACATTTTTGTGGTGCTATTTAGTGTCTAGAATATTCTGTCTCCAAAGCCTCCTCCCCTCCGTATCCTCTCTTGTCAAGCTTTTATTCTTCAAGATCCAGATTAAACATTCCTCCTATATTTAGCTTTATCTTACTCCTTTTTCCATAGCAGAATTGATTGACTCCTCTGTGAGACATTAATAAACGTGTGTATGATATCATACCAGATACTGAGAGTGCAAACAAATTCTTACCCTCAGCGAGCAGACTAGTAACAAATAAAATCTGTAAAGAAATAAATGCTACTTTTCTCAGGTCTAAGACAGAGATCTTTACCCAGGGCAGTTGAGCACAAGCAAGAGAGTGGTCAGTTCTATCAGAGAGGAAAGGAAATGGATCAAGAAGGGCTTCATAGAGGAGATAATATTTGTGCTGAATTCTAAAAGAAAGCTAGATCCACAACAGGGGATAAACAATGATCAAGGGAGGAGGGAGAGTCTATTCACTCAACCAGTTATGCATTCGTCCACTTGTTGTGACCATGATATGTCAGGCACTGCACTAGGTACTGAAAACACAAAGATAAAATAACTCTTTATCTTATAAAAGACAAACAAGTAAATAAGCAACTATATCACAAAGGATTTGGCAGACAGTCTTTAAAATAGCCTTCTGTGAAAAGGAGAATGACTCTAGTTTCATTTGATATTTGATTCCTGATAGCTCTCATGCCCTGACATCCTTCTTCCCCTTTTGCTCCATATCAGGGCAAGGATGTAAGAAGCCTTGGCTCTGCCATTAGCGCTCATGGAAGAGTTGAAACCATCATAAATCCATTCCTGTGGGAATCCTCACTAAGGTCCCACTCTCCACCACGAGAAAAACCAAAGCCATTGTCTTCTCTCAAGACATTCCAGATTGGCTTTTGTGCCTGCCCTACTTCCTTCAGAAAGACCTATACTATGTAAGCAATAAATATTTCTAAACCATCTTGGTGCATGTGTGGTGTCATCTTAATACGTGAACCAGTTATGAGCAGGGGTTTATTGCCCTCCACAGGCAACCACAAAGTACCCCCAAGGATCCCAGCCTCCCGGTGTTTATGTTCTTGTGTAATCTCCTCCATTTAAATGTAGGCTGAGCATTAATAGAATATACGAAAAGTGATGTACCCTATCACTTTTAAGTAATCAGAGGAAAGTGGTCCTGTGCATTTAGATTGCAGACTCTGTTTTCTCCCTTGCTCGGGCTATACTGCTGTCTTCCTCGTTCTGATGGAAACCAGCTACCATGTTGTGAGGTACCCTAAGAAGTCCACATATCAAGCAACTGAGGGAGGCCTATGGCCAGTAGTCAAGGAGGAATGGAGGCCCTCAGGATATTAGCCTATATGAAACTGAACCTTCCAACAGCAATGTTGGTGAGGTCTGAAGTGGACCATCTCACAGCTGAACCTGCAGATGAGACCCCAGCTTTGACCAGCACCTTGATTGTAACCACATAAAAAACGCTGAAATAAAGGACCCTATTAAGTTATGCCTGGATTTCTGATCCACATAAAGTGTGATTTAACAAATGTTTATCATGTCCACAATAGCCAAACTATGGAAAGAGCCTAGATGTCCATCAACAGATGAATAAAGAAGATGTGGTGTACACACACACACACACACACACACACACACACACACACACGGGAATACTATGCAGCCATCAACAAACGAAATCTTGTCATTTGCAATGATATGGATAGAACTAGAGGGTATTATGCTGAGCAAAATAAGTCAATCAGAGAAAGACAATTATCATATGATCTCACTGATATGAGGAATTTGAGACACAAGACAGAGGATCATAGGGGAAGGGAGGGAAAAATGAAACTAGACAAAATCAGAGAGGGAGACAAACCGTAAGAGACTAAAGCATAGGAAACAAACTGAGGGTTCCTGGGGGGAGGAATGGGAGGGTTACAGTGGCAGGGTGATGGACACTGGGGAGGGTGTGTTATGGTGAGCTCTGTGAATTGTATAAGACTGATGATTCATAGACCTGTACCCCAAAACAAATAATACATTATATGTTAATAAAAAATAATAAATATTTATCATTTTAAGGGTTTCAGGGTAACTTGTTAAACATCAATAGATAACTCATGTAATGGAGTAGGGCACTGAAAAGGGCACTGATAAAAATGTGCAAAGATAATATGATACTTTGGGGTGGTGGTGAGGCATGAGCGGCTAACCCAATCTGAACATCATGGTAAAGCATGGAGACTTGAGAAGTCTGAGGAATTCTTGAAATGCAGGTACTTAAAATAACTCAATGTGGCTGAACTAGCAAGTTGGAGGAGCATTTGTCCCTGCTGGGCCTGGAAAGATGTACTAATGCAGGATATGAGAGAGCCTTGTAAGGCCATGTTAAGGGGCAAAAAGAAGTCATTAAAGAATTCTAAACAGGGCAACATGATCACATTTATGTAACCTGAGCCTGTGCTGTTTTCACCCTTAGATTCAGACATGTCTGGGCAGGTTTTAAGGGCTAGTGGCCCAAGCCCTCAGTAACTGGCTTCCATGAGTCATTAAGAAATATCCTGGGAAATAAGTTGATCTGCAAAAAGCAAGCGTTCCTAGGACCCTTCGAGTCAGTGAGAGAAGAGCAGTCATTCGAAATGGAACAGGGCAGTTTCCGCCACTCTGACTCATCTTCATTCCAGCCTCCATGTATGGATTGATGCCTGAGCCGCAGGAAGAAAGAACTGCAGTCAAAAGCAGGAAATCTAAAAGGACTATTTCACAAGGTTCCCATGGGACTCAGATCCCAAGACAATACCATCTAATCAACAGCAGTGAAGTTAGTAGACTTGGTAGGAAGAAAGGTCCTGGCTGCTTTGCAAGGACACTGGCATCTTAAATTTGGACACCAGCATTCGCATCAGCACCCTCGTAAGGTCTTTCAGGAGGCATTATTCTTTTTTATTTTAGGAGCTAGAACAAGAAAGAAGAAAGTTAGTGGACAAGAACAACAAAACAAGCCTAAAAAGAAAACAAAACAAAATAAAACTACTTTAGAGCACACATGAAACATGACTGGCCCCCAGGTGCCCAAATCTGGAGAATTTGAGGAAACTAGAGTTTCTTTGATTGGGGTGGGTGGGGCGGGAGGCAGAAGAATGCTAATTTTTATTAAACTTTATTCTTTAGGATAGTTTAGATTTACAGAAAAATTGAGCAAAGAGCACAAAGTTCCCAGATGGCCACTCCCTGCAGTTTCCAAGATAACTGATACCTTACGTTAATGTGGTATGTCTGTTTACAATCACTGAAACAATATTGATATGTGACTATTAACTAACAGCTATAGTTTATTCAGATATCCTTAGTATTTATCTAATGTCCTTTTTCTGCTCTAGGATTCCATTCAGGAGACTCCTTTACATTTAGTTGTCATGTGTCCTTAGGCTCCTCTTGGCTATGACATTTCCTCAGATTTCCCTTACTTTTAGTGACCTTGGCAGTTTTAAGGAGGACTGGCCAAGTATATTTAGGATTCCCCTCCACTGGAATTCTTTGGGGTTTTTCTTTTCTTCTTTTTTTTATTGTTTTTAAATTTTTTCTTGTTTTTTAAAAATATTTTTTAAATTTAAATTCAATTAATTAACACATAATGTATTATTGGTTTCAGAAGTAGAGATCAGTGATTCATCAGTCTTATATAGTACCCAGTGCTCATTACATCATATGACCTCCTTAATGTCCATCACCCAGAGGTTCCATCCCTTCACCTTCCTCCCCTCCAGCAACCCTTTGTTTTTTCCCTAAGGTTAAGAGTCTCTTGTAGTTTGTCTCCCTCTCTGGTTTCCTCCTATTTTATTTTTTCTCTCTTCCCATGATCCACTGTTTTGTTTCTTAAATTCCACATATTAGTGAGATCATATGATAATTGTCTTTCTCTGATTGACTTATTTCCTTTAGCATAATACTCTCTATTTCCATCCATGTCACTGAAAAATGGCAAGATTTCTTTTTTGATGGCTGAGTAGTATTCTATCTATCTGTCTATCTATCTAACTATCTATCTCACATCATCTTTATCGATTCATCTATCAATGGACATCTGGGCTCTTTCCATAGTTTGGCTATTGCGGACATTGTTGTTACAAACATAGAGGTGCAGGTGCCCCTTCAGATCACTACATTTGTGTCTTTGGGGTAAATACCCAGTAATGCAATTGCTGGGTCACCGGGTAGCTCTATTTTCAACTTTTTTGAGGAACCTCCATACTGTTTTCCAGAGTGGCTGCACCAGCTTGCATTCCCACCAAAAGTGTACCAGATTCTCTCTGGGGTTTTTTGAATGATGAGACTGTATTGTAAGTTTGGGGGAGGAGAAGTCCTATTTTGATATTGAAGTTATGCCCATTTTTATCTCCTCCCTGCTTTGGCCTGGGAAATATTTAATGTATTACATTGGTATTTTGGAAAGACTGCTACAGTAGAGGAAATAGGGAGTTGGGCCAATAAACTGAGCAGCATGACCAACTTGAAGACAACTGCAATGATTCAGATAAGATATAATAAAGATCTGAGTTAAGGCAACTGTGGTCTGAAGACTGGGTGGGAAAATATAACATATGTTAAGAACTTAGAAGTGATAACTCTGAAACTAATTGTATATGGATGGGAGGAATCTGCAAAATTGACTGGGAAGAAATGGTTCAAAATGTGGAAGAAGAACCAGAAAGAGCAGGTTGCCAAAGCCAAAGGGGAAGGGGAAGAAATCTCAGGAATGCTGAAGTCTAATAAATGAGGGCCAACATGATCTTTGGACCTGGAAATTAACAGGGATCTTAGTCAGGGGCAGCAGCATGGTTTAGAATGTCTGGAAAGTGAATTGGACAAAAGGAAATAAAAAATAGTGAATGTCAATATTTCTAATTATAATTATAAAGAAAAGAATCACCAGAGTAGAATTCAAGAGATATTGTGAATTAGGATGTTTAATGATATATAAGACATGAGCATATTTTTGTAGGACATATGATGTGGAAGAAACCAGTAAAAAAAAAAAGGAAATATGGCAAAATGAAAAACTGGTCTGAGAGGAGATGAAAATATGAGATCACTAATAATAATAAGCTACACACAGTGAGTATTTACCTCTCCATTCTGGTCACTGGGGTCAGACTTTGATGCATTATTTGCATTAACCTTAACAACACTCCTAGGTGGTTGAATGTTGCGATTATCCTCATTTTATGGATGAAGAAACTAAAGCATAGAGCAGTGTGAGTCAAGATTTGAAACCAGGAAGATCACTTCCACTTGCCTAATCACTGCTATATATTGCTTTTCCAAAGCGTGGGTGGTAGCCTGAAACAGCAGAAGAGATAATCTGTAATATGGAGGGAAAGCTACACTCGTGGGTGGCTCAGGGTGGTTGCATAACAAATATTTGTAGGATGAATGGAAGAATAACAGCATGCAGATATAGATACGTACCTATGGGGGCAGGAAGTTGATGGAGGGCACACTTTACAGTACTGCTTACATCACCATCTATGAATGTGTAACGCTTTGTACATGAATGGTAGAGCACTTGTTTCATTCCATTACAATTCTGCATTTCACCTCCGTCTCCTCACTTACCTAAATCTCACTTCCTCAGTGAGGAGAGAGACAGGGGTGGGCTGACTTGTCCCTTGGATTCCTTAGACCAGAACTGGGAAAGGCTTCAGAAGGTGTTGGGGGCAAAAAAGGAGCAAAACTCAATGAAAAGTTAAAATCCAAAAAGCTGAAAATCCAAGTTCCCCAAATAGATGGAGGCCACAGAAACAGGTTTGGAATCCAAGAGAATAGAGGCAAGAATTTGAAATCCTAGGAGTTGAGAATCAGAGAGAGGCCTGGGAAAATGAGCTCAACAGGTGTCAAGTCTGAGTCTGACTTTCAGCTGCCGGTCACAGTGATGGATGGCCAAGCCAAGCAAGTGTAAAGGGTTGTGAGAAGGCAATACCTCCAGGGAGCGAGCATCTTAGGGGTAGGGGGCTTGTCTTTTTTACCTACAATTAAGTTCTTAGCATCTGACACAGTGCCTCTTTATACTAGATAGAGAATGGGTTAAAAATACTGAACAGGCCAGAACCCTCATCATCTATGGTTTGAACTAAAATCTTTAGAGTGATTAGTAACAATCTAAATTATAACATCTGAATTTGAACTTGAGAATTTTGCTATAATGTCATTTGAATTTGTGGTATGTCCCTAGCTTATCATTGGACATGACTCACACATATAATACATAGTCTTATTTAAGATGACAAATGATTACCCTTCAAAGGGAACAATAATAGAAACACAACTCATAAATTGATTAATCAATCTTTCTAATTACAGACAGTCATAGCATCCCCGAACATCTTCACTGGATACAAGTGCAACCCAGCTGCCTCTCTCTAGTCTTTTGGTTTCCCCAAGTTTATCAGTTAAATTTATCAGGGAAATAGAAACACTATTAATAAACACTATTAATAATTGTAATAAGTAAATTATCATAGGGATTAGGCCTTATGAAATTTTGGGAGTTAATGAAAAAGAATAGAAGACCATTGTTTCTGCCTCTGGGGTTGAGCCTGATGTCACTATAGGTCAAGGTTCTAGTGATCTGAACACCAAGAGGGAACGTCTGAGGACAAACTGGTACCTGAAATCCATGAATACAAACTAGACCCCACATCCGTTTCTCACCATCTCCAAATTTGAGATGTAGATGACCTGAAGAAGGGAGTCATCGTTTCTCCACAGGGCAGCATACCTGCCTGGCCCAGGGCCCTAAAGAAGCTGAAGGAAGACATGGGGGAGCTGGAAACCCCAACAAACTGGGCCAGCAGATTAGCTACAATGCACACAAGCTTCAAAGGTGCCTGGAACTCTTCAACTTTCAGATCATAGCTGCTGCTTCTTTAATTTACATCTCCAAATCTCACATAAATTTGTCCTTGCTCAATTGTAACCTAGAACTGTATAGAAAGGGGAATACTGGGAAATGTAGTTTTTGATGACCTTGAGTTGCTACAATATAAACAACCATACTAAGTAACACGTACATGCTCTGCAAATCTGTATTTGCCCCTCACTCGGGATCTCCCCTGCTGCAAAGCTGTGCAGAATGTTTCCGGGTTGTTGGCAAAGTACACATCACCTTGTTTCCACTTAAGGGAAGGTATAGCTAAGTCTCTGCTAAAACTGTGGCTAACCTGGGAGCAGTGGAAGTAGGACACAGCACTAGAAGTGACCAGGCCAACACACTTTCTTTTACTTCCACCCATCAGTAGGAAACACTAGATGTCAATGTCACCTTCAGTTCCTAGAACAGCCACCCGCCGCAGGTCTAGAGAAAGGAGAATTTCAAATTCCTACCGCCACATAGATCCAGTTCAGCTTCTATATCTGCTATGTCTGCTCCTCCCTTAAAGCCAGCAAGGGAACATGACAGTGGGAACACACATTCCTTCAGGGAGAAAACATCCCCCTGCCCCTGTCAAGTGTGGTTTGGGCCCCATAGTCCAGACAACAGCGTAAGTAACAATGGTCAACCTAACACATTTCCAAAACCAGCTAAATGGGTCTTAAATAACACCCTTTGTGAGATGCCGAGCAATGTGTAGCCTAGTTATTTTGTTAGCTTTTCCTATAGTAAGATGAAGCAATCAGGTCTGACTTTTTCTGTGGCTATCTAGTCTCACAACTAACACTGGTGTTTAGACAAAAAGAAACTTCTCTCTCCTCTCTCTCTCTCTCACATACACACACCTCCCAAGAATAAGGAATGCTTTTAGACATTTGGCAGCTTGAAATCAGGCTTAGTATGGGGAAGAGAGTATGTGTCTTCAGTGTTGAATGATCCTGCTTAAAATACCAAATATATATTACTAAACAGAAACGCTGACATCCCATCTGAAGCATTTGCTTTCAAATTCATGGTTGTGTCATGGTTTTCTCCAAAAACAGTAAGTCAGTATTTATCCAACACTTGTGAGACTTCCTCTCCACTTCTGGTGATTCCCACAACCTTCACCACCAAACCAAAGGGAATTGAGAGTTCTACCTCTAGAGAGAGAGAAAAGTGTAACTTTTAAAGAATCCTTCTCTAGTTGAAAAGATTAAAAAGTTCAACCAGACAGTTCATTGCCTATATAATGCACCTCTCCACAGAGGTTCATTAGCCTCTCTGAGCCTCAGTTTGTGAAACTGGACTAATACCTTTCTTGAAAGGTTATTTCAGGGTGCTCGGGAGGCTCCGAGGGTTAAGCCTCTGCCTTTGGCTCAGTCATGATCTCAGGGTCCTGGGATAGAGCCCCACATCCGGCTCTCTGTTCAGCAGGGAGCCTGCTTCCTCCTCTTTCTCTGCCTGCCTCTCTGCCTATTTGTGATCTCTCTCTCACTATCAAATAAATAAACAAAATCTTTTTTAAAAAAGGTTATTTCAAAAACTGAATGACATTTAATATGACATTAATTCCCTTGACACATACACAGCATATATTAAGTACTCGGTAAATAGAAGCTATTATTATATACTATTCATAAAACTCAATTCACGTGTATTATATGTGTGTATGAATACATAACCTTATCTATTATCTGTTACTTATATCAGGAGAAAATAATTACTCTTTCCATATTGGGCACATATATGAAAGAAAGAAATTCATCTATGTAGAAATGGGAACTGGAGTGAAAGAGGCAGAGGTATTGAGTAAGGAAAGTTCAATGAAGTAAAACAGACACTTTCATTAAATTAACTGTTGCAAAATCTCATCCACATTCCAATTTTGAATCTACCAACAGATATGCTTGAAAAGTCTATATGATATCAAAAAAAAAGTTTATATGATGTCAAGTAAACTGAAATCAACTGCCCTTGACCTTTATTTCTACTATAAAAACAATATTAAAGCTTTTGAGGACAGTCAGTTCTAACAATTTTCCAGGGTTTCTTGGAAGAACATATGGTTGTGTATTGTCTAATTTTTCACCTTAGTTTAAGCTGCTAACTCATAACATGTGTTTATGATGCTTAAATGCACAGAGTTGAAACAATGTTAATTTTTTCCTGGCATTTCATATGCTTCAGATGTTTCCTATTGTTTTCCTAAAGAAGGCTATTTCAGTCATATGGGGGTGAATCTCTGTATTTACCACGTTTTTCTAATTTGGCAAATTAATACAAATAATAAATCATTTGACCCATATTGCTAATGAATTCCCTAATGTGCTCATTACTCACTGAATAATTATTGAGATCCTACTGTGTGCCAAGTATTGTTCTAGACCCTGGCAAAGAGAAACAAATCTCTACAGGTCCCTGGGTGGTTCAGGTCATGACCTCGGGGTACT
This sequence comes from Spilogale gracilis, assembly GCA_004023965.1. NCBI lineage: Eukaryota > Metazoa > Chordata > Mammalia > Carnivora > Mephitidae > Spilogale > Spilogale gracilis. The sequence continues at coordinate 79,584 of PITA01006620.1, forward strand.
TGGATGGAACCCCCCTCACCTTCCCCCCCCCCCCCGCACTGGGCTTCAACTAACACTCTCAAAAAAGAAGCAAAAGCATTGGAAGAAGGAATAAAAGTCTCAAGTAGATTGATTTTCAGAGTGTCACCAAGTCAGGGAGGAAAAGAATCAGTAGAGATTGTGAATATTTGAAATTGCAATGTCAGAATGTCAGAGTTAAAATAAGGATAACCTTTTATTAATTTCAGTTTTACAGAAAAAAAATCAAATCTATTTCCACTTAAAACTATTTATATCCAGGAATACCTGGGTGGCTCAGTTGGTTGAGCATCTGCCTTCGGCTCAGGTCATGATCCCAGGTACTTGGGATCCAGTTCCACATCAGGCTCCTCGCTCGGTGAGGAGTCGGCTTCTCCCTCTGCCTGCCGCTCCTCCAGCTTGTGTTCACTCTCTCTCTGACAAAGAAAATCATAAAAAAATAAATAAATAAAGTTCTACTGCTGATTAATAATTAAAAAAAAAACTATATCCATTGGCTCCACTAATTGGCATAAATACATTGCATGGAGTTGTTATTAGTCTGTACATTCACACTTGTTTTTCTACTCACTATTTTTCCATATACTTATATTCATGCAGAGTCATTGTATTCTCATTAGGATCTGTAGTCAGACCAATGAGGTGAGAAGGAATTTCTACCATCTCCAAGTCAAAAATCACTAATTGAATTACATCTGAAAGTACACTAGACCAGGAATTAGGAGACCATATTTTAGTCCTAGCTGTACTTTTAATAATCCAAGTAGCTTGTTGTGAACTATTTTACTTCCTTCAGACTTTGCTTTCCCAACTATAAAATGAAATGGTTGTAAGGAAGATCTAGATATCCAGATATCATTCACTCTTTGTTATTTACCTTTTTATGTATCCATTCAACTGATCTTTACTACTATTTATACTTATTTTTATGATATTTATATCTATTTATCCCATCTATGAAAAAGGTGCTAGAGACACAGTCTCTTGGAATATAGTGGTGAACAAGACCATCAGAAGTCCCTACTCTCCTGGAATTTACATCGTAATGATAGGAGACAAATAATAAACCAAAATATAAGCGAGATAATTTCAGATAGTTATAAATTCTGATAATATGATTAAGAATATCTGATGAGAAACAGGGATTTCGTTTTTGTACATGAGTACGAATGGATGTAAAATGCAGAATGTGCTTGGACCCTTTGTGCTTCATATTTGAAGGATGTTTCCTGCAAATAAATTACCCACTAGTACAAACAGCAAAAATAAGATGCTTATAGGCCTTTCACATGTTGTTCTTTATAGAGTTATGCTGCCCAATTTAGGCAAAATCTCTTTTAAAATATAATTATAACCTGGAACATGTAAACAGAATATTAACATAGAAGTAAAAAGATCCTAAAGTGAAAAGGAAATGAGAAAGGGCTCATTTACCTGTCCCCTCTCGGGACGCTAGAACAGATCAGAAGGTAGATATTTGCCATGTCCAGAAGGGCAACACAAAGGTAGAATCAAGAAGACTGTGAATCACAGTTTTCCTTATATGCGCTCCCCTGGATTACGGACATCTATGTTTCAATTGTTTTCTTCATTATATGACAAAAGCTTGGATGCACATCTCATAGCTGAAGAAGGCTGCACCTCACAGCTGCTCCTGCAGAGATGCTGGAAACCTCGGAATCAAATTGACGAGGAATAGAAGAACCAACATAAATATAGACAATAAACTGCTTCCTTCCAAGACCGTGAATTAAGACATCATACTTTAACTAACCATGAAACACTTCCCTGTCATTTCTTTTATTCTGAAATTGGCCTGGAAAAATAACACCCTTATCGCCATCTCTCAGACCATTGCTAAGATGGGCTTGTAAGGAGACTCTGGAGATTAGCCTTTTATTTCAGGCTAAGAGAAAAATCTAACTATGCCTCTAACTTTTCACAAGTAAACTAAAAGATCTCTGTGGTTGACTCCCTTGAATTTACATTGTTGAATCAGGAAAAACCTACCAAGGAGGCTTTCAGGCTTCGTGATGCAGGCCTTTTGACAGGTTCCCTCCTCCCTGGCTAGGGATAAATGTAAATGAGGCTAAGAATCAGAAACTTCTTAATTCCTGAAGTTGCAGAATCCACTGCTAAAGCAATAGGTGCCCCATAAAAATCCTTAGATGCTGGCTAAAGTTCTTGAAGATAGAATAGCCTTTGATTATCTTTTTAGCGGAAAAACGGGGAGTGTGTTGTGGCTATGACACCATCTGCTCTATCTGGATTAACACTTCTGGAGAAGCTGAAACTCAGTTACTACGTAAATCACTAAGCTAAGACACAGCTTGAAAGGGTGACTCCTTTAATGGGGTCTTTCTTTGATTGGCTTGGGTCTTGGGGACTATGAAGTGCTTTAAACCTTTGGGAAATATCCTGCTTACAGTTATCGTAATGATATCCCTGGTGTGTTGTATCCTCTCAAAAGATTTAAATGCAGATTTGAAGCCACTAACTACCAAGCTGATGATCTCCCTGAGACTGGAACAGAGGAGAAATAACAAGAATGACTGACAGGATTGTGGCCTCGAGCTGTGGCCTATGTGTATCACAGGGATTCAACAAAAACCAACCTTTCCCATGACTACCCAGTAAAAGCTATGAGAACTACAGAGCGATAGTTGTGAGTGGTGGTAATGCCTTAGATTTGTATTTCATCTCTCAGTTAAACTGAGTGTCTGATCAGAATGGGGGGAATCGGGGCGCGTAAGTGGCTCGGTTGGTTGGGCGACTGCCTTCGGCTCAGGTCATGATCCGGTAGACTGGGATCGAGTCCCACATTGGGCTCCCTGCTTGGCGGGAAGCCTGCTTCTCCGTCTCTCACTCCCCCTGCTTGTGTTCCCTCTCTGGCTGTGTTTCTCTCTGTCAAATAAATAAAATCTTAAAAAAAAAGGGGGGGGGGATTGTTAAGAAGAAAGAGACAGGTCTAAAATGGCATTGCTTAGCCCAAGCCACCAAACTCAAAACACCTAATCCAATTGCAGTTTCAGCATCCCCCAGAAATGAAGTTTTTAACTGGTCATCCAGAAATGTTCTGATCAGCACCAATCAGATAATTCCCAAAGGAAAAGGAAGTAAAGCACCTTGTAAAATGCTTTGTCCTTCTGCCTCAGGGAATATGACCTTGCCCGGAACCATCCTATCTTTTCTTTTACTAATAACTTTTTTACCCCAACCTGTTTGCTATAAAAACCTTCCATTCTCTATAGCTGTGAGAAGCTCCCTTCTATTTGTGAGATGGGATGCTGCTCTGTTCATGAATCACTTAAAGAGGCAATTAGATTGTAAAAGAAGAAAAAGAAGGAGAAAGAGAAGGGGGAGGACGGAGTGGAGGAGAAGATGATGACTAGGAATCCCAGTTTTCCTTATATATTTCTCCATGGATTACGGAGATCTATATTTCCATTCTTTTTCATTAAATGTAGAACCATTTCTCCCTTTAACTTCATACAAAGGACAAAGACAAATTTATAATTTCCTCAAATTTGAGACACTATGTGCTATGATGTGCATATAGAGTTTAGGGAGGCTTATCACTAAAACAATCTGAATATGCAAGAACAGCCAAGCAGAACTTTGTTAGAATTAATTTTGAAAGTAGGCATAATGTCACCGTAGAGTGATTGCCAATTTTTAAAGTAAAGATCCAGTCTCTGTTTTAAATCATGAAGTCAAGATATCCCTAAAGTCATTTTTATCTCAGCCAATTTGCTGAACAAGCCCTGTATCTTCCAAACACCTCATCTATAAAGTAGTTCAAAAAATACTAGGCCAAATGGAGTGGAATTTAAAATAACAAATAGCTCAAATTATGGGTGATGGAGGATGTATTCATTTGTTCACATAGGAGATTTGGAAAATAATATTCAATGTGCCGCATACTCCCAGAATTCCAGAGAAGAATGAGTGAGGATCTTCCCTTTATATCAATCAAGTATAAAAAGCTTTTTTTTTTTTTAAATAGACCAAATTGTATCTCCTTTAAAACATGGATGCCGTGGCCCCAGAATACTACTCACACCAGCTCACAGCAGAACAACTGTTTCCTCCTCATCAAGGAGCTCTGGGCAGTGCAGTTAAATGGATGGAATCAGTTGGCCTTAGCCAGGCTTTAACAATGTAAATGCATAAAAAAAAAACCCACTCAACTTAAAAAAGTAACCAAATACTCTAAAAAGGTACTTCAAGTTCAGAACTAAAGATACAATTAGTATGTATTTAGATCTACAATTTCTCTTTCACAATTGAGAATTAAAGTGTACATACTTAAACCATTTTAGGTAAGACTGGTTTACTTGTGCAGAAAATGTTTTATTTCAAGAGAATATACATTTTGCAATCTTTCCAAGTAATAAACATTTTTCGGTGTTTCAAACTAGTCAACAACGACCCATTTGACACTGAAGAAATGTAAGTTATTTTTAAAAGTTATTTGATAATTATAAATCCTCTGAAAAGAAAATTCCTTTGAAGATAAAAGGTTCTGGTCATACTAGGTATTCTGAGATATGAAAGGAAAACTTAACCCAACATTAAAAAGAAGACAGTCAGGGGCACCTGGGTGGCTCAGTTGGTTGGGCGACTGCCTTCGGCTCAGGTCATGATCCCGGAGTCCCGGGATCGAGTCCCACATCAGGCTCCCTGCTCGGCGGGAAGCCTGCTTCTCCCTCTCTCACTCCCCCTGCTTCTCCCTCTCTCACTGCCTCTCTGGCTGTGTTTCTCTCTGTCAAATAAATAAAATCTTAAAAAAAAAAAAAAGAAGAAGAAGAAGACGGTCAGAAGTGTCACCTTGGTGAAGTCATAGGAATAGAGTGTTGTTCTGTGTGCCATTGTCCATATGGTCCCATGACAAGTTCGGTGCAACTGTGTCCTAACCCCCAAGCTTTAAAATGGGACATTTGTGAGCAAGTTGGTTCTCTTTTCTTTCAGTCTTTTGCTCTTTGCTTGAGGTACACAGGCCACAGCTGTCATGCCATGAGTAGGAGGACATGGCCTGGATAACTTTCAAATTGGCTGTGCTATTACCAAAGATTGTGAAGAGCTGTCCAGCCACAGAAATTTTATGAATTGACTATGATTTGTTGACCCCATGGATCTAGAATTAACTACTACCTTAGTTTTTAGATTAAATATGCGGCATGGGCTTATTCAGTAGACACTATTCACTTTTCCTTCCAATTTGAAAGAATGCATTTTGCTCGAGTTGTCCTAAGATCTGCCAAATTAATGTGAATGGGTATAATTCTGTGTATGGCAATGATCCTCAATTTGTGGAAATAAGAAGCTACAGTGTATCCTTCCCAATTTGGAAGTAAAATAAGTTAATAGGATGTCTTTCTAATCCTAAAATTACATCCTGTTTTGTAGGCATGCTTCCAGGACAATAGCAGAGACCTGCCCTCTACCCCTGCACTAAATCCACAGAGCAAACACACACTGAAAGTATTTTTAAACAATGAGAAAAATAAAATGTATTTTCACTCTCAGGGTATAACCACATATTAATTGATGGCTAACACAGTGCACCTTTACTTACTCCTATCTCTTTTAAACTATTTTCACTATCATTTCCCCCATTTCTCCATTATCTCCTTCTGAATTATTCTAAACAAACTGCCCACAAAGATTTAATATTAGTTCAGTTTATCTCCATCATTAACACTTCTAAAACAGCACTGTTGCTTTCAACTCATAGGTATCCTCATTATTTTTAACATTGATTGCTGCTGTTGGTCAATAAATATGAGCTGGTAACATCTTAAAAAGGCTTTATGCCCTTAAAATATTTTTGTTACGTTTTTGAAAACATTAGAAGCACCAGTGGAGAATGAAAGAAGAATGAGTAAGCCCCATGTGCTTGAGTAAAAAATGTCAGCTTGCCTGATTGCTGCTTTGACACCTGCTACAGAAATGCTGTGATGGCTAATGGGATAGCAGCCCACACATGTCACCAGTCTGGAGTGAGAGATAAACCGGGTTCACTCTGCTAGCCCTTCCAACTTTGATTCTGTTGATTGTGGAAGGTCTTGCTGAATATACTTACAGAAATACAGTCATTTGATGCTAATTTAAGAGTATATTACTTTTTTAAGATTTTATTATTTATTTGACAGAGAGAAACACAGTTAGAGAGGGAACACAAGCAAGAGGAGTGAGAAGGGGAGAAGCAGGCTTCCCGCCAAGCAGAGAGCCCGATGGGGGGGCTCAATCCCAGGTCTCCAGGATCATGACCTGAGCTGAAGACAGTCGCTTAACTAAGAGTATATGACTTTAAAAGAATCAAAGTAAGGGGGAGCAAGGAATGTATGTACACTATATAATCACAATATTTTTAACATGTGAAACATGTAAAAGAAATCACTTTAGAAATAAAAAGTGCATTTTTCTCTGAATAGCTCATTAATATAGGTATTCTGGATTTCAGCCTTCAGTCCTCACTAATTCTCAACCTCACACTCTCCATGGGCATAGCTTCTCTTTTCATGATTCCAGTTGTATCAGTAGATGTATGATCTCCAAATCTATGTTTTCAACCCAGTCTTCTCAGCTCCAGACCCATACGTGTGCTAAATCTCCCACATCTGTCCTACTTAACATCTCCAATCTGAATGAATCCTTCTCCCCATACACTTTGCCTTTAGTGTACTCTGTCTAGTGAATGTCATCACCATCTACCTAGTTACAAAAGCAAAAGTAGAGATGTTGCCTTCTTCTTCCTCCTTCACCTCTCTTGATGTCATCAATTCTGGTCCTCTAATTCTTTTCTTATTGGTCTGGAGACTGACTATCTCATTAGTTATCTCTTTGAATACATGCACCATGGGAGCCCTAGATCCCAGGATAGTACTAGGTAGAGACTCATAGTACATTTTCAAAAATATTTCATCACTGCTTGATGACCCGCTTCATCAACATACTTAATAGCACTAACATGAGTTTTTAACATTTCATATGTCATTTGTTTAGCAAACTTTCTCTCACAACCACAAGTCCATACTTTTAGTAAGATACTTGCTGCATCACAGAATGACATCCATCTAATCTACAGTAAATACTTCCACTCTTTTTACTGTAAGTCAGAGATGGATTGTATCAGACAGATCCTTCGGCCATGGATTTCAGTTTCTTCTGGTTTTTCTGCTGAGCAAAAATTACTACAGAGTGCAAGAAATAAATGGTGATGGACAGAAGAGGGTGTTTGGGCATGCGTACTTTATTTTTCCAGCTTCATAAAGTCAGATTTATCTACTACATTCAGTTGGCACACAGTCTAGGGAAAACAGAAACAAGCAGTTAATGCCAACAAACTTGGTGGTGGTTCTTCTTCTTCTTCTGCTTCTGCTTCTGCTTCTGCTTCCTTTTTTAAGATTTTACTTATTTTTTGACACACAGAGAGAGAAAGAAACAGAGGGAGCACAAGCAGGGGGAGCAACTGAGGGAGAAGGAGAAGCAGACTCCCTACTAAGCAAGGAGCCCGATGCAAGGCTCGATCCCAGGACCCTGGTATGACCTAGGCTAACGGTAGCCACTTAACTGACTGAGCCATGCAGGCACTCTCAACAAACTTGGTTCCATATCTACGAAACTTTACCTTGTCAGAGTGGGCTCTTCATGTGTTATCTACTTCTTCAACACACAAAATGTAGGTAGTGTTCATCTCATGTTAGCACTGATGTAATTCTAGAGTTGTTAATTCTATATTTTTATCAAACTTCAATTGTTCACAGTAGATGTGTCCAAATCTAGTCCCAGATATTGAGCCTATCTCTAGTCATAGCCAATGACCTTTTTCTCTGGACCATCTTTGACCTTTAACTTCGGTGGTGATGGAGGAGCATCAGGGGAGGATTAAGTGGGTGGGAGTAAATCAACCTCACATTTTTTTTAATTTAGTCCCAAAAGAAAGTGATATTTACACATATTTCAAATAGATAAACTAACTCCTAGCCTACAAGAGATAAGGGTAACATGATTAAATGTATTAAATTTATTGTTACTCAAAGAGTGGTCTATGGACCAACTCCACTGACATAACTGGAAGCTTGTTAGAAATGCAGAATCTAGGGCTCCAACACAGACATAATGCATTGCAATTAATTTATTAACAAGATCCCTCGGTGATTCTACCACATTTTGAAGATTGAGAAGCACTACATTGAATTATATTAAGCAAAAAAAATTATCAAACTGAAGGAAGATTAATCAATCATGATATATTTTAAAGATGAAAGTCTCAGGAGAAAATGAGCAGAGTCTATCTCTGTACAGTTTAGGGGAAAGGAAGTCAGTCTTAAAGTATTTGCCTTAACAAAGATATCCTTCCTGGACTTCATCCTATGTAAATACTTCCCTAAAAGGAATCTATGCCTGTCATTAAACCTATCCTAAAGAGGTGGAATAATGAGGAATCATAAACTCATCTATGACCAAAAGACACTATGAACCAGATAAACATACCCTCCAGGAATGATTAAGGCTCATAAATTCTCTACTCACTCTGCATGATTATTCTTATTTTAGAAAAACTCCTATTTTAGTCCTTTGTCCTTATGGAGTAAGGAGACTCACACTTGATAATCTAATGAAACTCCATTCTAATTCTGAGCTTCAGTGTTAGTTCAGATAAATTTTGTATGGCTCTATCTGCCCACAGAACTTATCATCTTGGCTATAAAATAGGTTAGAAAAAACTCAAGCCTATAACATTTTATGGTATTCAGACTTTCAGTGGCTTGGTTTCTCATTCTCTTATTCTTCCTTCTTATGTAGTGTCCTTCCTTCCTTTTTCATCTTTCCCTTCCCTCCCTCCCTCTCTTCCTCCCTTCTTTGCTTCCTTCCCTCTAATTATTTCTAAACCATAAATAATAGTATCCCATAAATATCTCTTTGTTGGAACCATTATGCAACCTACATACTTAGGAAGTAAAATATAAGAAATTCTCTTGTGCATTCTTCAAAATTGGCAACTAGTATCCTCAGAAAGCGTGACTGCAATTTTCCTTGTATCTGATGAGATGAGTCGGGAGTAAAGAATGTCAAAGAGTTAGTATCAAGGGGTGGAATATCCATTGGCCAAAATCAGTGTAGGAGTCTCAAATAGGGCAAATCTTTGTGTTGGACTCAGTGTCCATTCATAAGCAACAGTAGACCTTTTTTGATGATCTAATGGTGGAAACTCCCTGCATCCTGGCCAGCAGTGTAGAAATGTTGCTTCAAGCAAGATTACTGATGACTTTCAATTATACCACATAAGACTGCCTATGTAAAGAACTAGCTCAAATAACAACAAAAAAAACAAAAACAAAAAAACAAAAAACAAAAAACAGGAGAGGTCATGTGCCTTGAGAGCAAGTAGTATACGAAAGAAAATATTAAATTACAAGTTGGAGACTGAGAGAGCTAGTCTTGGTTTCTGACACTATGTAGCAATAGTAGATGACTTACATCATGCCTTGGACCCTCATTTCTTCAACTATGAAATGAGAATATTGGATTAGATGATCTTTAATATCCCTTCCAACTTGAACAAACTTTGGTCTATAATTCATCATGAAAATGACTTAAAAGAAAAAATAAAAATGGTGTTTAAATGAAATAAATGAACAGAAACAGGAGGAAGGAGTTGAGAAGTAAGATGAAATAGTTTTGAACTGCTTGATTTGCATAAATATAGCTACTTCTTTATGAACAAATGAGATAGACTTAAGGGACACATTGTAGTCTTGTGAGTATTCTAAGTAAGGCAGTTCTTTCCCACTGGCAGATAAGAACCTCTTCTAGTAACTACTCTGAATTTCACCGATGAGCTTGGGACTCCACAGAATATACAGCGTGTATTTTCAGGAGGTGATGTGGATGCTTAGGAGACCTCGCTAGAGAGGCAAGAGTTCTCTGTTCTGGTTCATAGAAGCTGCTTGGCAGCAAATCCACAAGCAGACAACTTGTCTTTTCTCACCCTTTCTACATGAATGAGGGGAGCCAAGAAAATAGAAAGTATCAGCAAGAGCTCTGTTAATAACTCTAAACTAAATGCCTATAGCTTGATAGAAAAATTAAGTTTTTAATTGTATAATCCCATTCTTGGAGTCTCAAAAGAATGAGAATTGAATGGGAAGGATGTCCCTCCTCTTTTTTCTCTTTCAGTGAAATTATTTTAGAAAAATTATTTCACAGTGCTGATTTTAAAACTTTCCCATTTAACTGCCCTTTCATTTCTGCAGAGCCTGAGCAACTCCCAAAGTTCAAAGATCACAGTTCTTTACAAGGCAGCACAGTATAACATGACTGTGTTCACACAGAGCAATGAACTACAGTATTTCATGCTCTTTCAGAGCGGTAACTGTTGGCAGGGAAAACTCTTGGTAATCCTTTCCACAGCTGCAAAAAGGCTCTGTGTAATCATATCACTAGACCTCATGGCAACCCAAATGCAAAGTACCTTAACAAATCTACAAATCCACTCAAAATTTCAAGATGACCAAACCTTCACACGCTACCATTAAATGATCTTATTTACAGAAAGTGCATATTAAAGTTGTTTGCAACCTTGCATGAAATATGCACTAAGGTCAACAATTTCATCTGACAGTAGTTTATTTGGCTAGGATGCCCAGTACCATGTATTGCCAGGAAGATTGCTGTTTAATAAGCGGGAAAAAATGGAGCTCATAAATGTTTGTGGAGGACTGGAATGTTCCACACTACGACTAAATTTCAGTAATGTATTATATAAAAATTATAACAACACTTTGGAATTTGAAGTGTCTGATGTACTGTGTACCATAAAACTGTGTACAAATACCCTCTGTTTTGGGACAAACTCAGGAGCTTCAGTCTGTCCACTGCCACCCAGAGAAGTTAAAAAACAACCAACAGGGAAAATTTCTCCAGAGTCAGCGTTAAAAGGAAATTATTCTGCTACAGGGTTTTTTCAGGATTAGATGTATTTCCATAATGCAAACCATCAGCCAAAAAGTAACAACAAAAAATGTAGGGGAAAACTTCAAGTGACTCAGAGAGCCTCAACTGGAATTCAAACTCAGTAAATATCCTGAGGGGGGGGAGGTTACAGGTAGCTCTGTAACCAGGTTTTCTTGGGCTGGGGCAGGAAATAGAGCATCTCTAAGCATGTCCTATTACTTAAATGCAGGAAAGTATGACTGGAAAAGCTGAGTTTTTTCAAAGCTTTTACCCTTCAGTTAGTCTGGATAAAGTAACTTGTTCTAAAGTTAATTGTAGGCTTCTTTTAAATACAGTGTGAGGGGTCTCCAACTTATGATTCTCTTTTTCATTTATTGCAAAGATAAAAGTGGTGTGTGTGTGTGTGTGTGTGTGTGTTTCCGTTGAAAGGCTTTTATAAATTCAGGTCCTGAGAATATACTCTTTTTTTTTTATTGTTACTAAAAATTTTTTTTCCAGTGTTTCAAGATTCATTCCCCATTCCCCACACCCAGTAATCCATGCTTTAGGTGTCCCCAGTACCCACCACCAGGCTCTCCCATCCCTCCATCCCCCTCCCTCCAAGTCCCTCAGTTTGTTTCTGTGTCCAAAGTCTCTGTTGTTTTGTTTCTGAGAATATACTCTTGGTCTTCTTAGCAGAGATATACATTTGTTTTATTGATATGTTTCTGGGTAATTCTTCATTACATGCTTAAAACAACATTATCTTAGCATGTGTTTTAAGCATTTCACTCTTTGAAGCAAACTTCAACAGAGCTTAAACAGAAAAAGATGGGTAATCTGTCCAACATTTTTATAGTCTAATAAAAAATATATTTTTATAAAAAAAGCATTAAGAGCCTATTACTGCCACTCCAAGGCCAGTGGAAGAAAATGTTATCATTCTTTTTCATTTATTGCAAAGATAAAAGTGGTTTGTGTGGTGTGTGACCCTGGGATGTTGACCTGAGCGAAAGGCAGACGCTTAACTGACTGAGCCACCCAGGCACCCCTCCCCCACTTTTTTTTTTTTAAGACTGTATTTATTTATTTGAGAAAGAGAGTGAGCAAGTGAGCAAGCGAGCGAGTGACCAATTCTTTTGATGAGCATTGTTTCCAGTTTGGGGCATTTACAGATAAAGTCACTATGAATAGTCATGGAAAAGTTTTTATACGGACATATACTTCCTTTTTTATTGAGTGTAGTCTTAGAAATTAAGAGACCAAGTCATATGGTCTGTTTATGTTCATTTAAGGAAAGTGCCAAATTGTTGTACCATTTCACACCCTCTGCAGCAATAGATGACAATTTCAGTCGATCCATCCACACCAACCCCTAATATGGTCAGTTTTTAAATATTAGACATTCTAATATGTGGGTTGTCGTATTTTATTGCGGTTTTAATTTGCATTTCTGTAATGACTAATAACTTCAAGCATTCTTTCATCTTCATTCAGGCCATTTCTCATTATTTACCTGTGAAAGTTCTTTGTATATGCTGATTACAATTCCTATCTGATATATGTTGTGGTAATTTCTAGCATTTCTAATTTAGTTTGTAGCTTTCCTTTTGAATTTCTTAATCATGTGTTTTGAAGAACAAAGTTCTGCATTGTGATTAAATCCAATTTATCAATTTTTTTATGATTCATGTTCTTGTGTTCTTTTTTTTTTAATTTTTTTTATTGTTACTAAATTTTTTTCCAGTGTTTCAAGATTCATTCCCCATTCCCCACACCCAGTGCTCCACGCTCTAGGTGCCCCCAGTACCCACCACCAGGCTCTCCCATCCCTCCACCGCCCTCCCTCCAAGTCCCTCAGTTTGTTTCTGTGTCCAAAGTCTCTGTTGTTTCATTTCCCTCCCTGGATTACCCTGCTTCCCATTTACTTTCCTTCTCCCACTGTCCTCCAGGTTACCCCTCATGCACTGCAAGTAAGTGAAACCATGCGATACTTGACTTTCTCTTCTTGGCTTATTTCACTCAGCATAATCTCTTCCAGTCCAGTCCATGTTGCTACAAAAGTTGAGTATTCATCCTTTCTGACGGAGGCATAGTATTCCATTGTATATATGTACCACATCTTCTTTATCCATTCATCTGTTGATGGGCACCTTGGCTCTTTCCACAGTTTGGTGATTGTGGCCATTGCTGCGATGAACATTGGGGTGCATATGGCCCTTCTTTTTACTACATCCATATCTTTGGGGTAAATGCCCAGTAGTGCAATTGCAGGGTCATAGGATAGCTCTATCTTTCATGTTCTTGTGTTCTAATAAAGAAAGATTTGCCTTGGGACACCTGGGTGGCTCAGGGGGTTAACCGTCTCCCTTTGGCTCAAGTCATGATCCCAGGGTCCTAGGACCAAGCCCCACATTGGGGTCCCCACTCGGCAGAAAGCCTACTTCTCCCTTTAACTCTGCTGCTCCCTGTGCTTGTGTGCTCTCTGTCAATAAATAAATAAAATCTTTAAAAAAAAAGATTTGCCTCATTCCCATTTTCCTATATGTTTTCTTCTAGAAATTTTTATCATTTTAGATTTTGTATTTACATTGTTTTTGAACTAATATTTACATATGGTGTATAGTAATGTTGACAATTCAGCACCATTAGTTGAAAAGACGTCCCCCATCGAATTGCCTTGGCACCTTTCTCAGAAATCCACTGACTGTGTGTATATACCTGTGCTTCTAGACACCTTGTTTAATTCTATAGATCTTCCATTTTACCACCAATAGCAAACTAGCAAACTATAACTTAATAGTAAGTCTTAAAATTTAGTGAGGTAAATCTTCCAATGTCATTGTTTTATTTATACCAGATCCTCTGCATCCATGGAAGCTTTAAGAAAAGTTTGTCAATTTCTACTAAATAGCATACTGGAATTTTGATGTGGATTGCATTGATTCTACTGATCAATTTGGGGATCTTAAAGATATTAGCTGTGTTAAGAATGCTGAGTCTTCATTATAGCTCTCCATTTGTGTAGCATTTCTTCAATTCCCCTCAGAAATGTTCGTAGTAGTCTTGGATATTTTCTCTTATATTTATCCCCAGGTATTTTATGGTTTTTTTGGGGGGGTGCTACTCAGAACAGACTTTTAGATTTTTAAAATTTTGGTTTTCAATTTTTGCTGCAAGTTTATAAAAATACAGTTAACTTTTGTATATGAACCTCGTATTCTGTGACACTGCTAAAAAATGTGTTACTTCAAGTAAATATTTTACACATTTTCTATATAAATATTCAAAGCATCTGTAAATAGGGACACTTTTACATTTCTTTTCTGCTTTTCATGTCTTTCATTTCTTTATTCTGCCTTTTTCCAATGGCTAGCTCCTTAGTTCAATATTGAGCAGAGTGATAAAGGCAAACAATATTGGTTTGCCCCCAGTGCCAAGAAAGTTCAATTTTCACCATTAAATATGTTAGGTGTAGGCTTTTTTGTTGATACCCTTTATGCATTTGAGAAAGCTCCCTACCAGTCCTAGTTTGTGAGACTATCATGAATGTATGTTGAATACTGTCAAAGACCTCTTCTGCATGTATTAAAAGAATATTTTTTCTTTTTTTCCATTAATATGGGAAATTATATTGATTTATTTTTTAATGTTAGTCAATTTTGCACTCATGGGAAAAGTTCTACCCGATCATGATGTCTTATTCTTTTTATGTATTGTTGGACTTAATTTACTAATATTTTTTAAGCATTTTTGTGTGTCTAATCATGAAAGACTTAGTGTTTTCATAGTTTTATCTTTTCTGGAATGTCATATACCTAGAATTACACAGCACTTAATCTTTTCAGATTGGGTTCTTTCACTAGTAATATGTATTTGTGTTTCCTACATGTTTTTCGTGGTTTGATAAATAATTTCTTTTTAGCATTAAACAAAATTCCATTGTTTCGATGTAACACAGTTTATCCATTCACCTATTGAAGAACATCTCAATTGCTTCCAAGTTTTAGCAATTATGAGTAAAGTTATTATAAACATCCACATCCATATTGTGTGTACATCAGTTTCAATTCCTTTAGATATATACCAAAAAGCACAATTGCTGGATTGTATGGTAAGAAAGTTTAGTATTATAAGAAACTGCCAAAACTATCTTCCAGATTAGGGTCATTTTGCACTCCCGCCAAAAGTGAATGAGTGTTTCTCCTGTTGCTCCACATTCTTGTCAGCAGTTGGTGCTGTCAGTGTGCTGGATGTTGACCATTCTAATAGATATACAGAAGTATCTCATTCTTGTTTTAATTTGCAATTCCCAAATGACATATGATGTTGAAGATTCTTTCATATGTTTACTTGCCATCTATATATCTTCTTTGGTACTAGCTATTCAGGTCTCTTGCCCATTTGTAAATTGGGTAATTTTCTATTACTGAGTTTTAAGAGTTTTTTTGTATATTTTGGATAACAGTCCTTTCTTTATCAAATGTGTCATTTGCAAATATATTCTCTTAGTCTGTGGCCTGTCTTATAATTCTCTTGATATGGCCTTTTGAAGAACTGAAGTTTTCAACTTTAATGAAGTCCAACTTATCAGTTATTTCTTTCATGAATCATGTTTTTGGTGTTGTATCTAAAAAGGCATCATCATACCTAGGTCATGTAGATTTTTTTCTTTGTTATATTTTACAAGATTTATAGTTTTGTATTTTATATTTAAATTTATGATCTAGTAGAGTTCGTTTTTGTGAGGAGTCTAAGGTCTGTGTCTAGATTCATTTTTCCATGTTAATATCTAGTTGTTCCAGCACCATTTGTTGAAAAGACTATCTTTGCTCCATTTCACTGCCTTTTCTTCATTGCTAAATATCAGTTGACTATACTGATGTGGATCTATGTCTGTGCTTTCTATTCTGTTCCATTTATGTGTTTATCCTTTCACCATTACTATGCTGTCTTGATTATTATAGCTTTATAGTAAGTGTTGAAGTTGGAAAATATAAGTCCTCCAGCTTTGTTCTTCACCTTTGACACTGAATTGGATATTCTGATTTTTTCCCTTTCCAATAAATTTTAGAATCAATCTGTATATATGTACAAAATAACTTGCTGGTATTTAGATTGGGTATATGTTGATGTCAAGATCAAATGGGCAAGAACTGATATCTTGACAATATTTGGTCTTACTATGCATGAACATGGAATATCTCTCCATTCATTTAGTTGTCTGATATATTTCATCAGAGTTTTGTAGTTTTTCTCATATAGATCTTGTACAATTTTTTTGTATTTATACTTAAATATTTCATTCAGGGGATGTTAATGTCAATGAAATGTGTTTTTAATCTCAAATTCTAATTTACATAGGAAAGTGACTGACCTTTATACATCAACCTTATATCCTACAATTCTGTTATAATTACTCATTAGTTCCAAAAGTTTTTTGTTTATCTGTTTGTTTATCAGTTCGTTTGGATTTTCTGCATAGATGATCATGTTATCTGCAAAGACAGACAGATGTATTTATTCCTTCTCAATCTGAGCAGTTTTAATTTCTTTTTTGTATCTTATGGTATCAGTTAGGACTTCAGGTATGATGCAGAAACAGGATATAATGTTAGAGGAAATTCTTGCTTTGTTCCTCATCTTAGCAGGAAAGATTTGAGTTTCTCAATATTAAGTACAATGTTAGCTATAGGTTTTGTTTTGGGTTTGGGTGTTTTGTTTTTGTTGTTTCTTTAGTTTTCTTTCCTTCCATCTTTCTTTCTTTCTTTCTTTCTTTCTTTCTTTCTTTCTTTCTTTCTTTCTTTCTTTCTTTCTTTCTTTCTTTTTTTCTTTAATTTTGAGAGACAGAGAGGGAGAGAGAGTGGGTGTGAATGAGACCTGGGGGTGGGGAGGTACAGAGTGAGAGGGAGAAAGAGGTTATCTTAAGCAGACTCTGAGCTGAGTGTGGAGCCTGACATGGAGCTCAGTCTCACAACCCTGAGATCACAACTTGAGCCTAAATCAAGAGTTGGACACTTAACTGACTGAGCCACCCAGGCACCCCAGCTGTAGGTTTTTAAAATAGCTATTTTTTTTCAATTTGAGGAATTTCTCCTCTTTTCTGTTTTGCTGACAATGTTTATCATGATCTATTGTTGGATGTTACTAATTTTTTTCTACATCTATTTATATAATCATGCGATTTCACCTTTTTAATCTGTTAATATGATGGATTCAACTTATGTATTTTCAAATGTTGAACCAGACTTCCATACCTGGGGTAATTCCCACTTGCTTGTAGTGGTTCAAATCTCAGTTCAATTTTAAAAAATTCTAAAACACTTTCTCTGCTTATTTCAGCCTGTCCACAAAAAAGGTGATGCTGAGACATCTGTAGGATTGTACACAAAATTAAGGGATCCTTGTTTCTGGTTCTCTTTGCTCTGAGAATCTCTCCTTATTCTCTAGCCCCAAAGGCTCCTTTGCTGATTTCTCTGCTAGGCTTTCTACTGACATTTTCCTCCTTCATGTATTCTGCTGACATGCTGTTTTGTGACTTGAGCCCATTCCTGGGGCAAAGTGTAAGAGGAAAACTGGAAAATACATAGCGTGCATTCACTTTTGATTCCCTTCCTCCAATTTTACTTTTCAGAGTTGTCAGGTCATCTTTATATGTATACATATACGTAATTTGTAATTACTAAGAAATATGGCCTATACCACCATGCTAGACCCTTACTATTTAAGTCGTCTTTATCAAACTGTGGGTTTGACCACTTGTGGGTCATATGACCAATTCAGTGGAAACAATAAACAAATCTAAAAAGCAGCCTACTGAATGGAGCAGATATTTATGAATGACATGTCTGATAAAGGGTTAGTATCCAAAATCTAGACAGAACTTATCAAACTCAACACCCAAAAAACAAATAATCCAATTAAGAAATGGGCAGAAGATAGACTAGACATTTTTCCACAGAAGACCTCCAAATGGCTAACAGACACATGAAAAGATATTCAACATCACTCATCATCAGAAAACACAAGTCAAAGATATCACCTCACTCTTGATGAGTGGATGAAATACCACCTCACTCTTGTCAGAAGGGTTAAAATTAACAACATAGGAAACAAGAAATGCTGGCAAGGATGTGGAGAAACCGAAACCCTCTTACATGGTTGGTGGGAATGCAAGCTCGTTCAGCCACTTGGGAAACACTATGGAGGTTCCTCAAAAACTTAAAAATATAACTACCTTATGATCCAGCAATTGCACTACTAGGTATTTACCCAAAATACAAAATACAAAAATACAGATTTGGAAGGGTACAGCACCCCAATGTTTATAGAAGTATTATCAACAATAGCCAAACTGTAGAAAGAGCCCAAGTGCTCATTGACTGATGAAGAGATAAAGAAGATGTGGTGTGTGTGTGTGTGTGTGTGTGTGTGTGTGTGTGTGTGTGTGATGGAATATTACTCAGCCATCAAAAAGAATGAACATTTGTACAACATGGGTGGAGCTAGAGTACATTATACAAAGCAAAGTAAGTCAGTCAGAGAAAGACAAATACTGTATGTTTTCACTCATATGTGGAATTTAGAAACAAAACAGATGAATATATGGGAAGGGGGAAAATAGAGAGGGAAGAAAGTAAATCATAAAAGACTTTTAAGAATAGAGAACGAGGCGGCGCCTGGGTGGCTCAGTTGGTTAAGCCACTGCCTTCGGCTCAGGTCATGATCCCGGAGACCCGGGATCGAGCCCCACATCGGGCTTCCTGCTCGGCGGGAAGCCTGCTTCTCCCTCTCTCACCCCCCCTGCTTGTGTTCCCTCTCTGGCTGTGTTTCTCTCTGTCAAATAAATAAAATCTTTAAAAAAAAAAA
>PITA01006621.1:0-59600 GCA_004023965.1 Spilogale gracilis
CTTTTTTTGTGTATGTACTTAGCTGTACTATAAGTAGTTGGTTTGTATGAGATGGTTAAAAAGGCCAAAGATAAAAGGTTTCTTTTTTTCCTTTTTTGTCTATGAAGTTGCTGTTTATTTTTTTTGGCCTGTTTGATGTATGTGTGAAACAATGTTGTCCAACAATAAACCGGAATTTTATTTTGCTGAGTTGTTCTAACAAAGCTGTCTCAAGCCTGGTTTTTCTGTGTTTCAGTTTCTCTACATGACCCGTGGCGGGGCCTGGGATGGGAGGTCGGGCGCCCAGGCATATTTCCTGGGGAGAGTGGGCTGAAGGCCCCAGTTGGCAAGCATGGGCAGGGACAGCGTGGTGGGTAGCCATGGAAATCAAGGACGGAGCTGCCGCTGATAACCAAGACCTACAAGAGGACCCTGGAGTTAAGGGCTGTGAAGGGGGGAGGCCACTTACCAGACTTGGTCTGCTGATTATACTAAGAGCCTTTCCCAGGACCACAGTACTACCGTGCCTGGTGGGTTGGGGGTTCCCTGGAAGGCAGGGTTGTCCCCACCTCCCCAAGGAACAGTCTGCAGACCCCAGGGTTGGGGTAGGTGAGTGGTGGCATGGACCAAGTGTGACTCTAAGGCCAAGACCCCATACAAGCCACTTCCCGGTCCGTGGGACTATGGGACTAATAGGGAACTTTGGCCTTTCCTCCTGGGTCTTCACCCAATTACTTTGGTGACTGTGGCTCCCCCTGGTGGTGGCATGTGGCACCTTGTCCCTTTGGACTTCCCTTTTCAGGGCACTAAAGTAGCCTTTCCCTAATTCTCCAAGCTCCTTCCTGGAGAAAGAAGTGGCCTTTTGTTAGGCAGGTGGGCCACCCTTTCCCCTGAACACGGTTGAAGATAGTAGGTGAGCTCTTAGGGTTTTTAGGCACCAGTTGTGAGCAGTGAGCCAGGAAAGCTAACAAGCCAGGGTGAAGCTCAACTGAGCCACCGGGGCACCCTCTGAATGCAGTCTTAAGGAGTCCAAGCGAGGCACAGCTGCAAGGAAAAGGGAGGCCAGAATTGGGGCGGGACACAGAATCACTGGGAGGGACACCTCAGGCTGGAGTGCCCAAGTCTACCCCAGAGGCAGGGATGGGTGGGGACAAGCGGTGCACGCTCCCTACCCACTCCAGTCGCTCAACATTCTGGCCATATGGGAGTTCTTGCGTCACATTTGAGCTGACTTACACATTGCTTTATCCAAAGGAAGAAGCCTGGAACCCCAGTTTCTGCTGATACCCACCCCCTATGGCCCTCCTATCTTCTGCCTTCCTTCCCTCTCAGGCCCCCACTTTAGGGAGCCATCCAGACACCTACAGGCAGCAAGGGATGGGAGAATGGGGCTGTTGAAACTGAAGCATTCATTCTGCAACTCCTTAAGGACCATCTATGGACAATGGGGCCCTGAGCCTAAAGATAGGGGATCTGGCAGCAGAGAAGCCTTCCCCGGGGAGGCACAATTGAAGCTGAGACTAGAAGGGCCAGGAGGATGAGAGAGGAGGTGGGGGACAGGCAGTTTAGCGGGCAGGATGGTGTTAAGGGTGCATGGCAAAGGAGGTGGGCAGGCTGTGGACCAGGTACTGAAGTGGTTTTGGGGAAGACACAGGATGGTTTGAGGCAGAAAAGCTCCTGGAAAGCATTGAAGTGACGTCTGCAGAGGCAGGGTATCCAGACTAAGGGGAAGTGCCAGGGGAAGAGAGGCACATTTGATATCACATGGGGTAGGGGCGCCTGGGTGGCTCAGTCAGTCTGCCTTTGGCTCAGGTCATCATCCCAGCATCAGGCTCCCTGCTCAGCCTTGCTCAGCGGGAAGTCGAGTTCTCCCTCTGCCCCTCACCCTGCTCATGCTCTGTGCTTGCTTTCATTCTCTCTCTCGAATAAAAAAAAATCTTAAAAAGAAAATACACATGGGGTAAAGTGTCAGGATTCACGGATAGAAAGGATGTTGGAGGCAAGGATCCCCCAGGCTCTGGCCTGAGGACTCCAGCACAGGGAGGAGCCATTTACCACGTAGGGGCTGGAGGTGAAGGTCTAAAGATGCATGAAGACCTTGCTGTTTTTGAGGTGAACTGTCAGAGGCTGGTGGGTGCATGGGTCTGGAAGGCCAGAGAGAGGCCTGGGTTGGGCTAGAGTAAGGGAGGTGGAGATATGAGCAAGATAGGCCAGGACAAGGGCCTAGCAAGAAGACCTAAGGCTTAGGTCACACGAGAGAGCACCGAGAGCTGGGTTGCTGTCCCTCCCAGGAAGTGAAAGCTCCAAGCCCAAGGCCCCTCTCCCTCCATCCTGTGGCCTGCGCACCAGCCACATCAGCCTCCCTGTGTCCAAGGCAAGCTGGGGCCTTGCACAGGGCCTTTGTGCTGGTTATTCCCGCCTCAGGGATGTCTGATTTCCAGACTTCTCATAACTTGATCCGTGTTAAGTCTCAGTGCCCACATTATCTCCCCAGAGAGGCCTTCCCTGTCCCTGACCTAAAGAAGGCCGTCCCCAGTTCTGTCCCTCAGTCACAGTGCTTCTCACAAAGTGAGCTTGTCTATTTACTAGTTTGTGAGCTTTCTGCTTGCGCCCCACTGAGGTCCGGGGTCATGTCTTACCACGTTTCCCTGCACATAGTATTCTGTTCATTCATTCATATGTTCATTCATTCATTCACATAAGTACTGAATGCTGTCCCTGGGCCTGACTCCATTCTGGGCTCCAGAGATACAGAAAGGAGCATGAGAGAGAAGGTCCCTCCTCTGGACACCACGGACACCTCTCAGTGGTGGAACAGCCTTTAACATACTTGTCTCCCCCACCGCATTTGTGGTTTCTTCTGGGCGCCCCATTTTGGTGGTAGAGACGGGGGGCTTGTTCTTCACAGAAGTTGGAGCCTGTGGAGTGTCCTCACTGGGCTGCTCAAGCCCCGGCTTCCTGTCTCCCACTGAGCTGTACACAGACTGCTGCCAGGGTCAGGGTCAGATCAAGGCCTTGGTTGGAGGGACCTTCTGACCCTGGGCACCCACCCCTATGGCATGCGCAAGCTCTTCAGGCAAGACCGACCAGCTGTTCTCTGTTCTGCTTCCCAGGGCAGCTCAGTCCTGATGTCCCCGAGGCCCAGAGCCCACAGCGGGTGGCCAGCCCAGGGGGCAAGAAGACCCCAGCACAGGCACCACATGGAGCTGGCATCAGGCTCCCAGCCCCCCTCAAGCTCTGACCCTGCTCCAAAGGCACTACTCCCTTCAAAACCTCCAGAAAGGAGGCAAGAGGCTGAGCCCCATCCAGACACAGACATGAGAGCCGTATTAGTACAGAGCAAGTAACTGAACCTTGCTGGGCCTCAGTCTCTTCTTGTGCACAGTAGGAACAAGAGTGTGAGGCATGAGAGGCTCAGAGCTGCCTTTTGTTGTTGTTGTTGTTAAGATTTTATTTATTTATTTGACAGAGAAACACAGCAAGAGAGGGAACACAAGCAGGGGGAGTGAGAGAGGGAGAAGTAGGCTTCCTGTCGAGCAGGGAGCCTGATGTGGGGCTTGAACCCTGGGACTCCGGGATCATGACCCCAGGCGCGCCATAGACCTGCCCTTTCTTAATGTCCCCTGTCTGCACCAAGTTCCCGGCTTCCTCAGTCCTAGCTATCTAGCCTCACCGCAAAGCTTCATTCACCCCACTCAAAGTTTGTCCTGGAACAGTCCCTGCTGCTTTCGGTGGAGCCCACTTTCCTCTAGCCCCGAGACCATTTATCACTGCCTGAGGACCTGTTCTCAGTTTCCCAGAGTCCCACCCATCCTCACCGCCAAAGTCTCTCTAGAGGCCGGGGCAGGGCGGCCCATTCAGCCCAAACTGCGAGATTTGTGAGCGACGGGCTCCCTCTGGTGGACACAAGGGAACTGCAGGGGGCTCCGCGGGGTTCTGCTCAGTTGGGGAAAGAGCCCCAGGGACAGCAACCTCGGCCACCCAAAGCAACTTCTTCCCTCTCTGTTTCTGGAGCCCCTGTCAGACATTAGAGTCAGTGGTCATTTCCTAAGCCTTCCCTCTGGGCGACTGGTTCTTCTTTTCCTCAAGGGGAGACCCCAGGCCTCTCCAGAGCCCTAGCTGAGGCCAGGGCTGGTTCGTCTTTGGGTTCTGGTCCCTTGGGCTCCTCCTTGCTTAACCCGTTCAAATGCTTGGTGCGCGAGACACCTTCCTAGGGCAGGTCCAGCTCTTGGTCCTCTCTGCTCACGACTTCTAGTGACTGCTAACCTCAGTCCCAGCCCCAGGTCCTCAGCTGCAGGGACTGGGGGGCTGGAGTTCGTAGGCTCCTGCCCCCGCTGCACTCCCCGGGCACTCTCTGAGCGGCCCATCGGGCTGCCTTAGGCCTGAGGGCAAGGATCTGGTGCCCCTTCTCCTTCGCTGCCGTTGCTGGCCCAGGGGTCCAAAGACCTAGATCCCCGGTGCCCAGCCTTCTTCTGCCATGCCTCCGGTGTGGCCTCCTGTGTCTGGGGTACAGGCCAACCCTGCCTGCCTCAGGACGTGGCCACTCCGTGGCCCCTGCCTGGTGAAAGCTGCTTCATGGGGACAGGAAGCCTGGTTCCAGCTTTACATAGGGTAGTCCGATTTTGCAGTGTGGCTGCTTCTCAAGCCCTAGCTCCAAGCCCCTGGAGGGAGGGAGGGCCAGCCGGAGAGGAGGGCAGGGCTCGCCCCAGAACTTCCCCTCTAGAGAGCTTAGCCTCCGCTCACAGGGTCCGCTCTGAGTTCAGAGAGGTGATCAAAGTTCAAATTAGGAAACAGCTGAAACATTCTAAGGCGGCCTGCAACATTGACCTTATATACTAGAGGGATGAGAGATGAATTATTGAAGGAGAAGGCTGAGCAGCCTGTGGCTGGCGTGGATTCCGTGAAGTCCTGAGCGTAGCCAAGGGACCGCGCTTGGAGGGAGTATGTCCTCGTGAGCTCCCCTCAAGGCTGCTGCCCATAGCAACGAGGAGTGCCAGGTGGTCACTTGAGACAACCTCATTTCACATTCAGCTGAGCCGGGAACCAGCTGTGAGGCTCTTGGCGGGGAGCAGATATCTTGCAGGAAGGAGCTGCTGGTGAGGATTCCATAATGTATGTACCAGGGGACATATGTTGTTTTTGACACCAACAGCCATCCCATCACTCTTCTCTTGGCAATAATCTCCTGGAATGGTGTCCACTTTGCCTCCGGAAGAACTTCCCCTCCTCCACTTTCAACCTACTTCCACCGCCGAATATGTTATTTGGTTTTGGCCAATCAGTGTCCAGGAAACCCTGGCTATGTTGATTGGCTCAAGGCTGGCACATGACGCTTGTTGAGCCAATCAGAGTGAGCCCTGAGACTATTTTTTTTTTTTTTTAAAGTTAGCTCTAGCCCAATGTGGCGTTGGAACTGTGGACTTTGAATTCAGAGTCATGCGCTCCACTGAGTGGAGCCTGCCAGGTGCCCCCTCTGGGATTTTTTTTTTTTTAATTGAGTTGCTGCGAAGGGAAGGAGCTTGGGCCTGGACGGTGAGTCTTGAACTTAGGGCCATGTGCGAGGTGGAGACCACAGCCCACACAGACAGAAGAGTTGAGTCAAGGGGCAGAGGGACTCCAAGTTCTATGATGTTACTTGAGTCTCTGGGTTGACCTGTACCTAATGCCCTTCCAATCTCTGGGCTTTTCAGTTAGGCAAGTCAGTACTTTTTCTCTTAGTTTAGGCTGATTCAGGTTGGATTTTCTGTCATCTCTGAGTCATACGAGTAGACAGGAGGATACTGGGCTCCAGGCTCTAATCTCCAAAGCCAATGAGACTTCATGAACAACAGAAACAGATTGAGGAAGCTTGACTTCTGGTGTGGTTTCCAGGTTGAAGGGGAACAGAGGGAGGTGATTCAGCCTCGGAAGATACTGTGATGTTCATGGTTCGTCTCTCAGTAGGATCACAGAGTCCTTGCTGGACTCATCTCCAGCTGAGTGTGGGAGATGGGCCATGGCTCAATCATCTGAGCTGCCATCTTGTATCCACCACCTGGAGTTCCCCTTTCCCTGTCTCCAGCCTACAGTGCTCTCTGGTCCTCTGACCTCCCAGGGACTCCCAGAACTTACAGTGTTCCCACCTATGCCTCACAGCCAAACAGTGCCATTGGGCTCATGGGTGAGACCCACATCTTCATGCAGCCTTACACCTCCCAACTGTCTCTCTGCTCCAAGATGTGCCTGAAAGGCTAGATCGTCCTATTTGGCAAAGTGCTGGGGTAAGCAATGGGAAGGATTTTCTTTCTGCATAACATAACAGAAAGAAAACAGACTCCTTGGGTCTTTAACATATGAGGGAGTCTTTAAGAGGACAGTTTAATATCTCACTCATTCCTCATTTGACCTGAAATTTTAAAATTTAAATTCAGTTAGTTAACATATAGTGTATTATTTGTTTCAGAGGTAGAGTTTAGTGATTCATCAGTTGCATAGAACATCCAGTGCTCATTACATCATGTGCCCTCCTTAACACCCACCACCCAGTTACCCCATCCCCCACTCACCTCCCCTCTAACAACCCTGTCTGTTCCCTGTAGTTTGCAGTCTCTTACGATTTGTCTCTCTGATTTTGTCTTAGTTTTCCCCTTCCTTCCCCTATGACCCTGTTTTATTTCTTAAATTTCATGAGTGAAATCATAATTGTCTTTCTCTGACTTACTTCGCTTAGCATGATACCCTCCAGTTCCATCCATGTAGTTGCAAATGGTAAGATTTTGGTTTTTACTTTTTTAAGATTTTATTGACAGAGAGAGACACAGTGAGAGAGGGAACACAAGCAGGGGGAGCAGGAAAGGGACAAGCAGGCTTCCCACCAAGCAGGGAGCCCGATCTGGGGCTTGATCCTGGGACTCTGGGATCATGACCTGAGCCGAAGGCAGACACTTAATGACTGAGCCACCCAGGCGCCTCTACGTGATGACATTTCTTAGATGTGGCACTCCCAGTGGCCATGTGCCTCCCCAGGGAGACCAAGGAGGTGCCTGTGGGCAGAGGCAACATTTCTTTCAGCAAATGATTTTGTGCCTCCTTCAAAACACAACCATGTCCATACTGAGATCTCAGAATTCTGTGCCAGAACGATATCATTTGAGCCTGGAAATGTTTGAGGATCATTATGGTCATAAAACCTCTTGAATATCGGGGCACCTGGGTGGCTCAGTTGGTTGAGCGACTGCCTTCGGCTCAGGTCATGATCCCGGAAACTTGGGATCGAGTCCCACATCGGGCTCCCTGCTCCGTGGGAAGCCTGCTTCTCCCTTTCTCACTCCCCCTGCTTGTGTTCCCTCTCTGGCTGTGTTTCTCTCTGTGGAATAAATAAAATCTTTAATAATAATAATAAAAAAACCTCTTGAATATCAAAAGTGTCTACTTTTAAGTAAATGTGGACCCGCCAAGAAAAACCTTAGCCTTGGGCGCCTGGGTGGCTCAGTGGGTTGAGGCCTCTACCTTCAGCTCAGATCATGATCTCAGGGTCCTGGGATCGAGGCCTGCATCTGGCTCTCTGCTCAGCAGGGAGCCTGTTTCCTCTGCTCTCTCTGCCTGCCTCTCTGCCTACCTGTGATTTTTCTCTCTATCAAATAAATAAATAAAATCTTAAAAAAAAAAAAAACAAAAAACCCTTAGCCTGACTATACCAAGAGGATTGTAGATTGTTGCTGAAAACAAGCCAATTAAGAGAGTAACAGACAATCTGCCAGAAGAGAGGATTTGGATCCTAATCCTGGCCAAGGGCTGGGCCCTCAGTGTGCTTGGCCAACATACCAGGGAAGGAAAGAAATGACCATTATCAATCTCTATAACATAAAACAGTGAAGTGAAATTTCAAGTTCTGTAAAGATACATACCAATCATTTGTAACATAATTACACAGGGGCGCCCTGGGCTCCATATTCACATTACGCTGTATGGCTCTAATGCACATACTTTAGCCCCAAATGAAAGTAATAATTATATATAAAACATCCAAGTGATAATAACTCATTTATCCTCTCATAATTGAGAAGAGTTATTTGGGAGATGATTTGAATACATCAAATTATTAAAAAAGCCACTCTAAGAAATTTGAATAAATGCCTTCTTTTCTTTTGAAAACATTTTCTTTAATAAGTACAAGAATTGAAAAGCATTCCATAGAACCAAGAGCTGTCTCAGGGTTCCTAAGCAGGTGGCCAATACCCAGTTGTTGCTGTGGCCATCAGTGATGGTAATACATGTTTGTTTGTTTGTTTGTTTTTTAAGATTTTATTTATTTGACAGAGAGAAACACAGCCAGAGAGGGAACACAAGCAGGGGGAGTGGGAGAGGGAGAAGCAGGCTTCCCGCCGAGCAGGAAGCCCGATGTGGGACTCAATGCCGGGTCTCCGGGATCATGACCTGAGCCGAAGGCAGTCGCTTAACCAACTGAGCCACCCAGGCGCCCCAATACATGCTTTTCTAAACCCCTGAAAGGCATATTTTATTTAAAGTAATCTCTACCCCCAACATGGGGCTCACACTCACGATCCCAAGACTGAGAACTGCACACTCTACCAACTGAGCCAGACAGATGCTCCTGAAAGGCATATTTCTGAGGATTTAGGACCCAGGCTGGCTCAGTCAGGAGAGCATGTGATTCTTGATCTCAGGGTTATGAGTTCGAGCCCCCTGTTGGGGGTAGAGAGTCCTTCAAAATAAAGTCTGAAAAAAAAAAAACAACTTAAAAAATTAAGGGTTCATTAGAGGTTCCTAAACTTTTTCTGTTCACAGCACACTTCATGTGTCAGTAATTTTTCCACAGTGCAACAAAACCAAAATAAATAAGTTTTTTTAAAATTATGCAGTTATGTTCAAACAACTTGTTAAGTATTTATATCCTGACCTAGAAACTGCCATATTATTTCTTTTTCAGATTTTTATTTATTTATTTGACAGAGAGAAACACAGCCAGAGGGGGAACACAAGCAGGGGGAGTGAGAGAGGGAGAAGCAGGATTCCCACCGAGCAGGGAGTCCGATGCAGGGCTCGATCCTGGGTCTCCGGGATCATGACCTGAGCCGAAGGCAGATGCTTAACAACTGAGCCACCCAGGCACCCCTAGCTGTCATATAATTTTGGAAAAATAAAAGCCATATAAATTGAGAGAGAAAATATTTTTATTTTATTTATAATCACAGTACAGCACAGCTTCTCAAACCTTGGAATCAGATTGGACACACCCATCCTCATTTCCTGTTCACGCTTTAAAAAAAATTATTATTATTACTCATTTATTTTAGAGAGCGCATGCGAGTGAGTGCAGCTGGGAGGGGCAGAGGGAGGGAAGCCCGAGCAGACTCCCCCTCAGTGTGGAACCTGATGTGGGGCTCGATCCCACGAACTGAGATCATGACCTGAGCCAAAACCAAAAGTCAGATGCTTAACTGATTGCGTCACCACGAGGCACCCCTGTTCACATGGACTTTTCAGGGGTACTTGTTTCTCACCAAAATATCAAAAAATTTCAGCTTCCCAAAGATAGCTCATCAAAAAGAATGGAGTGTGGTGGGATATAGTGTTGAAACTGAACGATCTTGAGCGAATAGTGAGCACGACACAATAGACATCCCTAGAGGCTGCATTTCCTTTGAAAATTAAAGAATCCTTTGGGACCCTTGTAAATTTGCTGCAGCGCCCTGGGGTGCCTTGGTGCACAGTTTGGGAACCAAATATATTCACCAACTCTCTGCTTCTCACTCCATTCCACTTCACTTCAAAACTACGATCAAAGCTGCTTAGCTTCAAACCCAATAAACATGCACCAAAAAACTGCTAAGCCAGGTTTGGTCTTCACTTCACGTTATTTTGAGAGCCACAAAACATGACCAGGTCACTAAAAACAAGTTCTAAAAATAAAGTGTCCAATACAGAGGGACTGGCGACCAGGTACTCATTTTGGGGTTCTTTTTGGCGGAGATGTGAAGGATAAATCAGAAGGGAAGACCGAGTCATTGGCCTGAAAGGCCCCAGGTGGTTCTAGGCACTGCGGCAGGAGCCGCGGGCGTGAAGATGTTTGTAAGGCAAGACAACAGGCCTTGGTCTGGATTGTGGGGCAGCTAATTCTCCCTGCTAACATACAGGAAGTGGTCATCAACCCTTAAATTCTCTTCCTTGCCCTGAACCTGGTTTCTATCTGCCGGTTCCACCCCTGCTGGGGAGGGAGGGGGCAGTGAAGGAAAGCAAGGACATCTGCATCAGACCTCTGTGGCCCTCTTCTTCCTCATTCCCCCTCTCCATCCTACACCAGGATGGAAGACACAGGTTCAGTCTTCCCACAGGAAGGAGCTCTTTGAGAGAGAAGAGGAAGGAGGCTCCCTGCTGAGCAGAGAGCCCGACAGGGACCTCGATCCCAGGACCCTGAGATCATGACCTGAGCTGAAGGCAGAGGCTTTAATCCACTGAGCCACCCAGGCGCCTGGAAGGAGCTCTTTGGAGTAAATGAGACAGTTGTGTGTGGGCCCCTCGGTTCTTGCTTTGTTGATACTTTAAGGGACTTAAAAAAAAATCTTTTTGAGTAAAGCCTGGCTTCCCATGGCTCTTGCTTTGCTGGGGCTTCATCCACCCTGTGTTGTAGGTCAACAGCAGAATGCTGACTTCTTTCCGTCCCTTCTCACACCTGCCATTGTGCTGCCTTCTTGCACAGAGTACCGGCTGCTATCTGAAATTATTCACTTCCTGTCTCCTCTAGTTAGAATGTGATGGTAGGGACTTCACTGGTCTTCTCCACAAGTATGCCCACCATTTAATACAGTGTCTGGTACATAAGAAGTGCTCAATAAATGTGTGGAGTGAATGCATGATGCTTAAAGACTTTGCACATAGAATGTTCTTGATATACAGCCAAGAAAAAAGAAGAAAGAAAGAAAAGAGAAAAAAAAAATCCAGAAATCCACTAACAAGGGTGTCTGGGTGGTTCAGTCGTTAAGCATCTGCCTTCAGCTCAGGTCATGATCCCGGAGTCCCGAGATTGAGCCCCGCATCGGGCTCCCTGCTCAGCGGGAAGCCTGCTTCTCTCTCTCTCACTCCCCCTGCTTGTGTTCCCTCTCTAGCTGTGTCTCTGTCAAAAAGATAAATAAAATCTTAAAAATAAAAAAAAGAAATCCACTGACAAACATTTTAGAGACAAGGTGGTTGGAAACAAAAGAAGAGCCTGCAAGGAGCAGAACTCCCAGGAAATCCCCAAGATTCTCCCAGAATCTCCTAGAATTTCCAGGAGGCATCAGGAGTGAATGCAGCTGACATAGCAGGCAGGACCAGCAGGGGGCAGTGGACCAGTGGGAGTTCATGGAGGGACTGGAGGAAAGGGGACGAAAGGAGGCCCCTGGCCAGAGCCAGCAGGACCGCAGCGGCTGAGGAGTAAATGACAGGTAGGGAGCTGCAAAGAGTGAACGGAAACACCAAGGAATTTGGATCTGCAGAGAGAGAGACGATGGAGCAGGAGCTGTAGGCTTTGCAGGATTGAAGGAAAGTCTTATTATTATTTTTTAAGATTTTATTTATTTGACAGAGAAAGATCACAAGTAGGCAGAGAGGCAGGCAGAGAGAGCAAACAGGCTCCAGGACCCTGGGATCATGACCTGAGCGGAAGGCAGAGGCTTTAACCCACTGAGCCACCAGATGCCCCGAAGGAAAGTTTTATTTAAAAAAAAATTTTAAAAATATTTATTTGAGAGGGAGAGAGAGAATGAGTATGAGCCAGGGGAGGGGCAGAGGGAGAGAGAGAGGGAGAGAAGCAGATTGCCCTCTGAGTGCAGAGCTCAACACCGGGGCTCCATCCCAGGACCCTGAGATCACGACCCTGAGATCACGACCTGAGCAGAAGCCCAACGCTTAACTGGCTGGTCCACACAGGTGCCCCACAAGGCTTAGTTTTTAAAAATTTATATTTTTAGGGTCACTTGAACATGTTTTGTAGGCTAAGAATCGAAGGATTCAGAGAAGAGAGGGCTTTCCCGATTTCGCTGAAGTGTGTGTAATCTCTTCTCATTTATGTCATTTTCATTTATTTCTTTTTTTTATCACTTCTTCTTTTCAATTCACCTTTTGCTTCCCTTATCGCAGGCATTTATAGTCACCTGTCATGTCCCTCTACTAGACACAAAACTCGGAAAGGCAGGCCTGCGCCTCGAACGTACGCATATGGGAAGAGTGCAAGTGTGGTGTGAATGTGGCTAAGTTCCCCTTTGGTGGACTGGACTCCCCGCAACCCCTTCCAAACCCTCTGCCCAACGGAGGCCAGGCTTGGTGCTTCGCCACTCACCCATCACAGAAGCCCACAAACTGGCATGCGATTTTAGTTTACCTTACGGGCCGCCCGCGTGCATATATCCATCTCTAACACCCACTAACTGCCTCTATCAGCATTTCTCGAAGTCTGGTCCACAGACTGCTTGTGTCAGAATCACCTGGCCTGCTGTAGCAGCTAGATTTCTGGGCCCCACACCTACTGACTCCCAATCTCTGGGGGGTGGGGCAGATACCTGCAAATGTGCCAGGGCTGCATGCCTCTCCTTTGTAACATTCTGGGGCCTTCGATTATCCACAAAACCCCCAGCTCTGCACCCGTTCTACCAGAGCGGACTCTGACCAACAAGGGCCCTAGTCCCCACAGCGCTTGTGTCCTCTCCTCTTGCTCGTGCTCACCCCTGCCCGCAGCCCTCCTACCATACCTGCAGCCATCCTCCCGGCCAGCTCCAATCCCTCCTGCGCAGCTCAGAACCCCTCAATCATGCTCCCCGCAGCACACTTTATGGGCCCTGTTTCATGATAAAATGATCAGCACTGCCTGAGCACATGCACAGCTGCCTGAAGACATGGTGAATGTCTAAGAGTGACTGGGCTGTCTTTCTTTTTTTTCTCAGAGCAGCTGACAAAGAGGTGTGTCTCTGATAGTTCTGACTGGGTGAGTGAGCGGAGAAGGGCAGTGAAGGGGCCCTAAGCAGGTGGAAAGTTTCCCCAGGACAGCTCCTCTCCACTGGGAGATGTTCAGTTTCTTGAAGGCCTTCCCTGCTGGAATTCTGGGGAATTCTGACTTTAGGGAGATCTTTTCTCCATTCTGGAACTTCTATCTTCTCACATAAGAATAGAAGAGTCTCTACTCTGTCAGCTTGGAACTTCTACCCTTTCTGGAAACCTCTTGAACAAAGGTACATCATAAAGGTATGAGAAAAGTTAAAAGCAACAACAAACAAAGGGGGCATCTATGTGGTGGAAGAGAACCACTACACATCATGTCTCAAAGACAAATGTTAAGGTCACTGGTCTTGTTTGGGTACGTTGTACATTCTCAGAAAGCAGCAACTGAAGCAACGGGATGCAAGATCTATCAGTCGATTTCTGGAGTAAAATTTAGCTGTGATCCTACGGTCTGATAAATGTCTTTCTTCACATGACGGAGCCGGGTTCGTGTTCCGGAAAAGGTAGAGATGAAAGCAGTGCCATGCTAAAGACTGTAGGAATATTTTAATTCATATGTTTTAATTCATTATGTAATAATAATATCACAGTCTATTTTACAAGTTAAATGTATGAGAATGTATGAAATAGAAATGGTAGGAAAAAAACTAAACATAGGTCAGGAATATGGATTTTTCCAAAACCAGGGGCCAAAGGAAGATGTGTTGCCTGCAGGGCCCAAGGAGGCGGCAGGGACGGGAACGGGAACAGCTTCGGCTCTCGTGGCAAGCGTCTGTCGCTGTGTCACCCTGGGAAGGAGTCAAGTCTCGCCCTCTGCCCTGGTCTGGGGTTGGGAGTTGAGTCTGGTCAGTGGAAGATGGTGGCTTGGGAGAAAACAGCCATCTGGTTACCTACACAGAACTGGTCCCCTGGTGGCCGCAGGTGGGTTTTGCCATACAGGGAATTAGGGGCGGAAGTGTCAAAAATCAAATGTGTGGAGGAAAAAAGTAAACAGTTTCCTCCCTTCCCCCAAAAAACCCAAATTCTTGAAATGCACACATATTCTTCTCTCAAACGTAGAAAAGTCTCACTCTGGATGTGCTTACAAGAAGATCGTCGTCAAAAAACTTTGTCTCTATGATAACATTCCCACTATAAGTAAGAAGAGAGGGCAAAAGAGTGAGTGTGTTAGCCAACACATTTCATTTCCACGATGTGGTTTCAGTTTGGGTCTGCTGGGCCCAGGGACACTCACCTACCTAGAACCTTGGCTTGGGGACACTGAAATCTATGTCCAAATGGGGTTAGAAGTCCTAATGCGAGACTTAACTTTGTGATTAGATTTTTTCTCAAGTTCAGAAAACAGAAGAAAGAGCATGTCTTAATCCTTGCTATATATAAAGCCCTTAGCAGGGTGCTCTGCAAATAGGGCTGCTTGTATATATGACTTCTTTTTTTTTTTTTAATATGAGTGACTTTGTGGTACACGTGGAAACCTGCAGGCCTTGGGGTGGTAGCTCTCCCTACAACACCTGCTGTGGTAGACAGCTGTGGATCGGCCTTTCCTGCATCTCTTTTCATCACTTTGGGTAAGAGTACTCTGGTCTTCTTCTGGGGACCTACCCCATCTCCAGTCCATGGGTCAGTCAAGTAGCCCCTCCTTCACCTGGCAAGGGGCTGGGGACATAATTTGGGCCAATCAGACTCTCCCCCTGGAGCAGGATCCTTTCTTCGGCGGCTCCTGAAGGAGATCATCGATGGAATCCTGCCACCTGCATCTTTCAAGTTGCCCGGGTCTCAGCGCCACCCTGCGCCCCCCTTCAGCTCTGTCATATCAGCTGGAGTCATTCCTAGGGCTTGTAGCCAAAGAACCCCAAATGATACACCTGTATTGCACAGAGGGGAATTTCATTTGTCTTGGTGGGTATCTCAGTGTTTTGAAACTAAGCCACTCTTGAACCAAGTTAAGGAAAAAATGGGTTCCAAAAAGTAAAATATGACTTAAAGAACCTAAATATGTCATCATAGACTTATTGGTTTTAGTACCTGAAAGAAATCAGACCTGGTCAAGGAGGAGTCAATGAAGGTTAATGAAATATAAAAAATGCCCTTCTATATACTACCCTGTACTTTCCCAGGGTAATTAATAGCCAGCAGATATATTTTTGTTGGCAATTAATTACAAAATATGTACATAAGAAAGTCAAGATTTAATTGGTTATTAGAATATAAAATATCTACTGTTATAATTAAAATCTATTAAAGACTTAATATTAAAGACTTAAAGTAAATAACCTCTACTTATAATCAGTGTGGCTTTTGCCAAGGATCTGTTTAAAGGGACAATTCAATATTACACAATTATCTGTGTCAATAACTCATCACTAGACACTATTACTAAAACCCTGAAAGTCTAATACCTTTCTCCAAGAGAAAATGGTAGGTGGGCCATTACTGACAGTGTTTTCAGATAAAAGACAAACTAATTATTCTTTGAGCAGGAAGCATAACTATTAAAATGGTAAGCTAGTCTCTGAAAACTACAGCCAAACATTATCCTCTAAAACAAAATTAGAACTTTGCCACATTCCATTAAAGGCCATTCAAGAAAAGTACAGAGTACCAGAAGTTTGGTAGTCAGGAAAGTGAGCAAATTGGCCTAGATTTAATAGAGAGCACAGGCCAGTTTCATCCCGTATCATTTCATTTTAGCCTCCCTACACCTCCGTGAGACACAATTATTAATTCTAGGTGTAAAGAGGAGAAAAATAAGGCCAGAGACGTGAACACTGTCCAAGATTGCACAGCAAGTCAGGATTGAGCAGGAATTTAGTCTAAAGGTCTAATCTAAAGGTTTTTTTATTTTTTTCCATTTGATCACACTGTCTTTTTCGTATGACAGAAGTCAGTAACTTATAAACGCAAATCCCCCCTGCTCAACAGGACCGTAAGTCCCCCTGCCTGGAGACAATGGGCACAGCGCCTGTGCTCTGCTCACTCACGTTAGCACGCTGGCGGGCATCATCTGGGACTCGGGCGCTGCCTCAATCAGGGACTGCCAGGTGTTCGTGGAGTTCGGGATCACAAAGCCAAACTCAAAGAACCATTCTGAAGGAAGAAGGAAAAGCTGGTGAGTGGGCACTCCAGAGAGTCTCGGGGCTCCAAACCTCCCTTCCCCGCTTTAGAGTGAGCCTCTTCTGACCCCAAGAACCACAAATGAAGCCATCAGAAAACTCCCGGGCCACAGGCATATGAAAGATCATGGAAGCCCCTTTGGGCTATCCTCTGGACCACACTGGAGGCCTACTCCCTATGCTCTAGGTCTAAAGGATGAGGACTAGTGGCCGATATAGTATAAGCAACGCTTTCTTCAAAGTAGGCTATGTGTATATGGTAAACGAACAGATTAGGCCTTTCACTTGGAATTCCAGCTGTAAGACACATACGTGTACTCTTACAGTTCATGGTGCAAACTCAGTGCAGAGTGGCGTCACCGGCCAGATCCGCAGGACACTGAGAGCTCTGTACCAGGCCGCCCTCGGCAGCTTCCTTGTGCCACGTTATAATTCGCCAGTGATAAAGCAGCAGCCGCTGGTGACAGACCAGGCCCACCAGCGTCAGAAACCCTTTTGTTGGGCTCACAGCCTCTTGTCATTGCCAGCTTTGTTTTTGCCGGAGGCCCCCCAGTCTCGCAGGGTGTAGGAATCCCATCACAAACTGAGTCGCAAAATGAACATTATCAAGGCAGTGCTTTTGGTTCACTGGGTCCTGCCATTTTTCCTTGTCACCCTAAGTGTGGCTTCCAGGCCCTAGACCACAGAATACCTTCTAGGCATTGCCCTTTGAAGTAAACTTTTTGTTCCAGGCGGAATTTTTCCATTTGCTCTGCTGAAGAGAAGTTCAATTCTCGAGACACTGCCTTGCACTTGAGGATTTTCTTGGGAACACGGGCTGGTAAAGAAAAAGAAATATTGAAGCCATTCTCAATGAAAATCACATACTGTGATGCTTCAAGTTTCTGGAAGCTTCTTAGAGCTGATTTAGGGAACATATTGTCTACGTTAAAGTTTAGAGAATGTCTTGGTAACAGAATTAAAGGCAGAGGTCCCAAACTGGTCAAGGGCATCTGACTGAACTATCTTTATTATTATTGTTTTAAAAAGATTTTATTTATTTATTTGAGAGAAAGAGAGGAGGGGAGTACAGAGGGAGAGGGTGAAACAGATACCCCACTGAGCAGAGAGCCTGACGGGATGCAGGGCTTGATCCCAGGACCCTGAGATCATGACCTGAGCCAAAGGTAGACGCTTAACCAACTGAGTCCCCCAGGCGTCCCCATGAAAGATCTTTAAGAAACACCAGATACAGTGCATCTAAAGGCCTTCCTTAGCTGCTCTCGTCAGTAAAAGGGCTGAAGGGACACATTCTGTACTCTCTTCTGTTGGTTTTAACTCCTAGCTTTTCTTTTATTTCAGGGAGTTAAAAATGGAAATTTTCTTTGGAAAAAAAAAGTTGAGAGCTTAGTTTATACCTTGGTATGTTTTTTTTTTTTTTTTAAAGATTTTATTTATTTGACAGAGAGAAACACAGATAGAGCGGGAACACAAGCAGGAGGAGTGAGAGAGGGAGAAGCAGGCTTCCCGCTGAGCAGGGAGCCCGATGTGGGACTTGATCCCGGGTCTCCGGGATCATGACCTGAGCCGAAGGCAGTCGCTTAACCAACTGAGCCACCCAGGCACCCCACCTTGGTAAGTTCTAATGCTAAAATTTCAGCACAAAATGAGCTTTGGGAAGTGAGAAGGAAAAAAGGTAGGAAAGGAACTAGGAATCTCAACAACACATGCTGGGCCCGCAGGGGTTTGCCCATCAGGGTCTGCATTAATTTAGCTCGCTGATGCTTAGGCCCTGCTCCAGAAACATCAGAGCCCTGTGCAAAGGGTTGCCGAGTACCTTCATGCTCCACTCCAGGGACTGACAGGTCTTCTGTTCCTTGCCACAGTATCTTCCCTGTTTCAGCATCCCGGAGGTTCATCCAATTTCTGATCAAATATATTAAGGAAAACAATGCATGGAAAGCAACTCTTAACTTTGCACTCTAGGTATGTTCTAGCGCTCAAATTTGCTACTGACTCCTTTTTATTTCTTAGCAAGTCGGCCTATCTGCCTAGTGCCATGAAAGCAAATAAGAATGTGTAGGAGGGTCCAAAGGACATCTAAAGGAAGATCGTAGCAGAGACTCAACAGACAATTTTTTAAAAAGATTTTATTTATTTATTTGACAGAGAGAGAAAGAGAGAGAGCACAGCAGGGGGAGTGGCAGGTAGAGGTAGGATAAGCAGGCTCCCTGCTGAGCTGGGAGCCCAACACGGGGCTGGATCCCAGGGACCTGAGCCAAAGGCAAACGCTTAACCAACTGAGCCACACAGGTGTCCCCAGCGGAGATAATTTTTTTTTAAAGATTTTATTTATTTATTTATTTGACAGAGAAAGACACAGCAAGAGAGCGAACACAAACACAGGGAGTGGGAGTGGGAGAGAGAGAGAGAGAAGCAGGCTTCCCACTGAGCAGGCAGCCCGATGAGGGGCTCGACACAGGGATCGATGGCAGGACCCTGGGATCATGACCTGAGCCAAAGGCAGATGATAACGACTGAGCCACCCAGGCGCCCCCAGCGGAGATATTTTTATCTACAACATGAGAACCAAAGACTACACATCTGGAGATTGCAAGAGAGAAAATGCATAGCGCAGAATTAAAAAATTTCCAACAGAGGGGCACCTGGGTGGCTCAGTTAGTTGGGTGGCTGCCTTCGGCTCAGGTCATGATCCTGGAGACCCAGGATCGAGTCCCACATCAGGCTCCCTGCTCGGCGGGAGGCCTGCTTCTCCCTCTCTCACTCCCCCTGCCTGTGTTCCCTCTCTAACTGTGTTTCTCTCTGTCAAATAAATAAAATCTTTAAAAAAATTTTTTTTCCAACAGAATCAGACCAGCCAAGAAAAAGGACCTAAAGAAACAGATACGAGAGGTTATCCCAAGAAGTGACTCATGCAGATCACTCCCACAGTGAGGACCACAGTCCATCGATTTTACTCTCAAGTCCAGAGATCTCAAGTACCTGTTTAAAAGCCTGCTCTTAAATATCAGAAACTAGCCAAGGAGCACCAGAAACCAAGGAAAGCACTTAATGTGAAACACAAACCAAAACAAAGAGAAAAAAAGCAACTTAGAGGAAAAAAGAGACTACAGAGGAAGATACAAATGTTTTTTTAAAGATTTTATTTATTTGTTTGAGAATGAGGTGAGAGAGCACAAGCAGGCTAAGCGGGAGGCAGAGGTAGAGGCAGACTCCCTGCTGAGCAAGGAGCCCAACTCAGCGGGATCCCAGGACCCTGAGATCATGACCTGAGTGGAAGGTGGATGCTTAACTGACTAAGCCACCCAGGCACCCAGAAGATACAAACTTTTAAAAAGAAGAATTAAAAACAAACAAAACAGGGCGCCTGGGTGGCTCAGTGGGTTAAGCCTCTGCCTTCGGCTCAGGTCATGATCTCAGGGTCCCGGGACTGAGGCCCACATCGGGCTCTCCTCCTCTCTCTCTGCCTACTTGTGATCTTTCTCTCTGTCAAATAAGTAAATAAAATCTTAAAAAAAACAAACAAACAAAACAGCTAGAGATATAAGGTAACCCTTATAGACACTAAAAATTGTATACAATTGCATTTTGTATATTTTAGGTGATTTTCTCTGGCTCAAGGTTATAAATTTTGAGGCTAGTCAATTGATAACCTCTTTTAGTCATAAAATGCCTTCTAACTTAAGTAGTTACATTTTCTAGTTTCGGTATTGTTCATCATACAATAAATGAATCACTAATAACAATGAAAAAAAGAACCTTTGGAGAACAAAAAAGAATGTCAGAAAAATACACATTTTGATAGCAGAACCACACAACTCACTGCAAGCGCTGGAAGACAAAGTTGAGGAATTCTTTCAGAAAAAAAAAATGGGGCGTCTGGGTGGCTCAGTCAAGTGGGCATCTGCCTTTGGCTCAGGTCATGATCCCAGGGTCCTGGGATTGAGCCCCATATCAGGCTCCCTGCTCAGTGGGGAGCCTGTTTCTCCCTCTCCCTCTGCCTTCAGCTCACCCTGCTTGTGTTCTCTCTCTGTCAAGTAAATAAATAAAATCTTAAAAACAAAAGGAAAGAAAAAATAAAAAGCCACAAGGATAGAAAACAGGGGAGTAAAGACACAAAATCTGGATATCAGTCCAAGAGATCCAAAATCTAACAGGAGTTCAAGAAAGACAGAATCAAAAAACGAAGGAGAGGAAGTCATCAATGAATTAATTCAATGTCCCAGACTGAAAGGATTTAGCAAGTGACCAAGTCACATCATTGTGAACCTGCAAAACGTCAAGGTTGAAGCAAAGCTTCCAGAGGGAAAACAAGTTGTCACATAAAGGTCAGAATCAGAAAGGGGGAAAAAATTAGAATGAATCGCACTTTTTTTTTTTTTTTTAAAGATCTGATTGATTTATTTGACAGAGAGAAATATAGCTACAGAGGGAACACAAGCAGGGGGAGTGAGAGGGGGAGAAGCAGGCTTCCCGCCGAGCAGGGAGCCCGATGTGGGGCTCGATCCCGGATCTCCGGGATCATGACCTGAGCCGAAGGCAGTCGCTCAACCAACTGAGCCACCCAGGCGCCCCTGAATCGCACTTTTCTTTTTCTTTTTTTTTTTTTTTGAATCGCACTTTTCAACAGGGACTCTGGAGGATAGAAAAAAAATGAAGTGGTACCTTTAAAATTCTCAGGCAAATTCCTAAAACTAAAAAAAGATTCACTTTCTCAAGAAACTAATGATAATATGCTACTTCAAAATGACAGGGAAGACTAAGGAAGAAGATGATATTGGATCCAGGAAGCTAGGGATCTAAGACAACATACAAGTGAAGGAGACCCCAGGGTAATAGCTCTTTAGAAGCCTGGAGGGCGAAGGGCCAAGGGTCCAGACAAGAGCAGGTAAGAATGCTTAGCGAGAGAGTTTAAGAAGAGGAAATTCATAGAATATCTGATGGTTTTAAATGGGAAAGATTTATATAGTTAGGGGATATTTGGGGGTTCATTAGTGAGAAGCATAGAAAATTAAGTAAATGAATAAAAAACCAAGACAATTAATATTAGGGAAAAATCAAAGGTGGTATTGGAAGAAAAAGGTAGTTACACTACATTATACGACAACATTGCAAACAGGGCTGACAGTCATAATAATAAAACCAGACCATGGATCCAACACCATTATCCTGGGAGGATGGGGGAAAGAGAAGAGCATGTATGTGTGGTCAGCAGAAAGTGTTGGGAAAGAACAAAACTCATTTTCCATAGCGGGAGGTCGATAAAAAATGCCTAAACTGGAGACATTAAGGCATAGCCACAGTGTGCAACTCAGAAATATGAAGATAAGTAGCACATAAATTAGCGAGAAATTGAAAATGGTTTTCT
This sequence comes from Spilogale gracilis, assembly GCA_004023965.1. Lineage (NCBI taxonomy): Eukaryota > Metazoa > Chordata > Mammalia > Carnivora > Mephitidae > Spilogale > Spilogale gracilis. The sequence goes on from PITA01006621.1 coordinate 21,433, forward strand.
CTGGGGAGCAGCAAATAGGAATGGGAGGATAGAGAACGCAGCTCATCAATCAAAACCAGGTAGAACTATGACTCTGAGCACTGGACACACACAATTTTGATAAATATAAACACTAAATTTAAAAAGACAGTCCTGAGATTTTTTTTAAACAATGGACAAATAATTTTTTAAAAAATTAGTATTTCCATACATGCAGGCTAAGTCTGAGAAAGATGGCTAAATATTTACAAAGAGATAGATCTTCAGATAAATAGCTGATATAGTTTACAGGTTTTTTTTTTTCCTTTTTGCTGTCTAGCAACCAAACCCTCTTCCTAACAGCACCCTGTTACCCCCTTGGGAGGCAGCACCTGCCAGGCATTACTGTAACTAGAAGATCCAAGTCCTTCCCTCTGGAGCCTGTTGCAGCTGGGGGCCAGCACATGACCTAGGGTTGGATGCCCGGGAACCAGGACATGAGGAAAAATCAGCAGTTGTGCAGAATAGGGCAGCAGGTAGTGCTAACCAAAACCTCTCTGCTTTGTGACCACTGCCACAGTCAGGTGTGAAACCCTAGGGAGCCTTCAGCCTTTTCCACTGTTTGGGTAGCTTGGGTGTTGAACCCAGAGCAACATGGCTGATTAACATCACTATGCATGAAATGGCACAGTTAACCCTCTGGAGAGATTCTTTCTAGGTTTTGCTGCTACTAAAGAAAAGTCACAAAAGATAACCGAGGGTTACTGTGGCTTCCTGCGTGCTCAGCCTGCTGGTGCACCGTAGCCCACCACCCATGAACCTACCATTGCTTTGAAGTTGTGTTGGTTGTGCTTCTCCCCTCTCCTTGTGTACGATCCTAACACTCCTTTTATGCTCATTATATTGCTGCTCTTATATACCTTTGTGGGTTTTTTTCTTTTCTGCTTCATATTTTGAAATTCTACTTTTTTAAAAACTAAATTAAAAAACAAGTCAAAAGTATACACACTTGCTTAGATCACTTTTTAAAAAATCATCTCTTTTTTTTTAAGTAAGCTCTATGCCCAACGTGGGGCTTGAACTCACTATCTCAAAATTGAGAGTTGCATGTTCTACCAACGGAGCCAGCCAGGCACCCCCAGATCATGCATCAAAATTCCAATGACTACAGACGCTTAGCTATTCTGGGGTCTCCAAAGACGAAGACGAAGCTTCCCCAGCTGGAGAAATGGAACAGTAGATACTATAGCTCTAGCAAGTCCTCGCTGAGCTCAGCTCTAAACAGACTGCCTTAGACATTTAAGCCCAAGGTTAAGAGCTCAAACGTCAGAAGACACGGTACACATTTAACCTGTCTGTACCTGCTTTTCATTCTTTCCCTACAGATAGTCTCTTAGGTACCAAAACAGCCACACTGGACACCAGATTTTCTTAAACAACAGAACTAAAATTACTCTTAAAATTCAGGCTCACACACAAGTGGGGCATTCCAGTGCAACTATTGCCAAGAAAAGCCTTGGAAAAGGGGCTCCCTTCGGAAAGCAACAGCTAGATCGCACCCAGCAGCTTCCAGAAAAGCATTACTGCTGCTGCCCGGGTCAGCAAAGACAAGCCTAATTTAGAATTTACTCTTTAATCTATTAGAGGATAGAAAGAAACAAATCTTAAATGAGAGTGTGCTCTCCGATGATTAGTGGATAGTGAATTTAAGATTCCTCCATTTTATAGCAAGGGAGAGAAGGTGCTAAAAATATATGGTTTATCTCCCTAACATAAGCACCTCCTGTCTTTATAAATTATCAGTTTAGGGGCGCCTGGGTGGCTCAGTTGGTTGAGCGACTGCCTTCGGCTCAGGTCATGATCCTGGAGACCCAGGATCGAGTCCCACATCGGGCTCCCTGCTCGGCAGGAGGCCTGCTTCTCCCTCTCTCACTCCCCCTGCTTGTGTTCCCTCTCTGGCTGTGTTTCTCTCTGTCAAATAAATAAAAAAAATCTTAAAAAAAATAAATTATCAGTTTAAGGACTTAATTTTCTTTTTGGGAAATATATGTAAAAATATATTTTGGCCAGTTCAACAATTAGGCATTTAATCTGAAAACCTACCAGTCTATATCGTGGGCTTCTTGTATAATCCTAAGAAAACCTGCAAGATTTTACCCTCAATAAATACCACAAAACTAGCGAAATACAAACAGGGCTCTATCCAATGATGTTGGGACGGAGGCTACTGAGAGCCCCTCCAAGTTCTCTAAGTTGGGGTAGAAAGGAAAACTCTTAATTCATGGCGAAGATGCAGCCTTTTGGAAACAGCTTTATAAATCATAAAAACACAAATCCATGACAGCCCAATAGCAAAAAGAAATAAAATTATTAAGGTAGGGGACGCCTGGGTGGTTCAGTTGGTTAAGCGGCTGCCTTCGGCTCAGGTCATGATCCCAGGGTCCTGGGATGAAGTTCCACGTTGGGTTTCTTGCTTGGCAGGGAGCCTGCTTCTCCCTCTACCTCTACCTGCCTCTCTGTCTGCTTGTGCTCTCTCTCTGACAAATAAATAAATAAAAATCTTAAAAAAATTATTAAGGTAGGTATTTTTTTTAAGATTTTAATTTATTTGACAGAGACAGCGAGAGTGTGAGCACATGCACGAGCAGAGGTAGGAGAGGGAGAAGCAGTCTTTCCCTTGAGCAGGGAGCCTGAGGCAGGGCTCGACCCCAGAACCCTGGGATCATGACCTGAGCCAAAGGCAGATGCTTAACCGATTGAGCCACCCAGTTGCCCCTGAGGTAGGTATGTTAAAAATAAAAACCAAAAGAAAAGATGGTCCTCAAAAGGGGAAGCATATTTCGCTAAAAATGTTGGAAATGAAAAGCAAGCTTGAATGGCTTGCTCAGCATCTGGTTGAAAACATTTTGTTTTAGCAGCTTTTTGTTAACTAGATTTTTCAGGGAAAAAGAGTCTGAGTTTTAAGACTCAAAGGTCAAGTCACTTCCAATCTTGAGACGGAGAGGATTAGGTACAGGCTTTAAGGGGGAGGGGGGCTGGCTACAGGACTATTTATAAATACTACCTTCTGGGTCAGCCAGGTCTTTTCTCATTTAAAAGCTCCCGGGGGATTTATAGGCAGGGTGAGCACAGAGGGCACACTCCTTCACTGTGGGAAGCCTCTGCTGGGAGAACTGTTCCTGGTACCTTCTTAATGGAACCAGCAGAGGCAAAAACAGCACACTCCCATATGCAAAAGTAAGAGCATGTTAAAAATAAGCTTCAGCCTGGAAACAATAAGTTCCAGAAAAAAAAAAATCAAGAGTTTGTAGAATGTTGAGCCTCAGGAAAGTAAAAAAGGAAGTAAACTAAGATATGCATAGAAGGAGAGTCACTTGGCTCCACACAGAAGGTTACATAAGTCCTCTTAGGTTTTAAATAGCTGTGACCTGGTATGATTTTGGTCCAGCATGAGGGCTGGCGACAGACCTGAGGTAAAGAAGGCCAGCAGGGAGGTGGTGGGGGAGCAGGAAGTGAAGGCTCAGGGCCTGGAGGAAACCAGTCAGATGAATGCACTATGAGGTAAATTTCCTCGCGATGTGAATGCAGGCACTGGGATAAAAGAATTTAACATATTTAGTGACAATTATCTAGAAGCACTTTGGCACGAGTACAACTGTACCCCAATTTTTTATATTAAACAGAACAGAGTCACTGTCCGTGGTAGGACCTCACCGGCCAGTTGAGAAAAGAGACCAGGGAGATTAGGGGAGAATAAGAGATGGGGTAGAGAGGAGGAAGGGGGAAGGTAAAAAGAGGAAACAGGAAAGAAACCTGGAACATACAAACAGAGGGAAAGAGAGACACACACAAGGGACAGAGTGAAAGAAAAAGAAAAAGATACTGAGAAAGAGACAAAAATGCCCACATGTAACTGAGAACCAGGCCAGAACAGAAGGGAACAAAAAGGAAGAGGCTCAGGAAGTCTGGATATGAGATTCCAGTTTTTCCCGCCTGAATCTTATAGAGTTGTCCTGGTTAGTGGCTTTCATAGAATGGTTTGAATTTGATGGGTAGCAAGACTGCCCCCTAAAAATGTTAACTGGCTGATTCATAGTTTCCTGCAATTTATCAGCCAAACTAGTACTTTTGAGAATGAAAGAGGGTGCTAACAGGACAGCACACTTAAATGAATGTCAGGTGCTTAGAATCTTAGAAGCAGAGTGTTGTTACGAATCCATTGTCATCTCCTGTCTAGGCTCCTGATGGCTTTCTTTGCTTGCAGGCTTTTTTTTTTTTTTTTTTTTTAGGATTTTATTTATTTATTTGACAGAGAGAGAGAGATCACAAGCAGGCAGAGAGGCAGGCAGAAAAGAGAGGAGGAAGCAGATTCCCTGCTGAGCAGAAAGCCCAATGTGGGCCTCAATCCCAGGACCCTGAGATCATGACCTGAGCAGAAGGCAGAGGCTTTAATCCACTGAGCCACCCAGGTGCCCTTTTTTTTTTCTTTAATGAGTGGGGGTGGAGGAAGAGAGAGAGGGTAGAGGAGGAGCTAGGCTCTGAGGGAGAGGGAGAGAATCCCAAGCAGGCTCCACACTTAGCAAGGAACCTGACACAGGGCTCGATCCCACAACCCTGAGTTCATGACCTGAGCTGAAATCAACAGTCAGACGCTTAACCAGCTGAGCTACCCAAGTGCCCCTCCTCACTTCCATTCTTGCTCCCTCTTTCAATTCATTCTCCTCATAGAAGAAGGTAATTTTGTAAAAACTATGAATTCGATGTTAATTCCTGGTTTTCCTTTGCACTTAAAAACAAAACTCAAGTATTTTGCATGGTTTGCAAGGCGCCCAGTCACTATGCTCCAGCCATAACGGCCTCCTTTCTCTTTCTTCAGCACACCAGTGTCTCTTCTGCCCGTGGTGCTGCCTGGTTCTCTCGCTCTTACTCTTCACACCCCCAGATCTGGTTTCAGTTGCACCTGTAACTGTCTTACAGTTCAGTGTGGTCTCCGAGTTCAGATCTGCCTGCCTCTGAAGTTCAGGCTCTTTCCATGCACTCATGCCAACCCTGCTATGTAGTGCCCCCCTCCCAAGTAGACAGTCTGTGCCATCTCCATCACCCCTGAGGGAGAGGCTAAATACCACTTCACTTTTGCTGTGTTATTTTCCTGGTCAAAGACCTTCAAAGGGTCCTCAGAGCCTGATCCAGGTCTCTCCATATACCTGATCACAAACTGTCATTCGGTAAGTGCTTACTGACAAACTACGGTGTGCCGGCTATTGACATCAAAGTGGCACGTAAAAAATCTGGGCAATATTGTTTCATAGAAAGTAACAGACAAGAGGAAAGGGACAATATTTCTAAATTTATATATTATTTTATAAATTTATGGTCTTAAATATGTTGGTAAAATAAACATTTGTCTATTCCACCCATACTCTCCCTTTTTAAAAAAAAAGATTTTTATTTATTTATCTGACACAAAGAGAGAGAGAGAGAGTGAGTACAAGCAAGGGAACTGGAGGGAGAGGGAGAAGCAGGCTCCCGCTGAGCAGAAAGCCTGATGTGGGGCTCGATCCCAGGACCCTAGCACCATGACCCGAGCCAAAGGCAGATGCCCAATGACTGAGCCACTCAGGCGGCCCACACCCATATCCTTTTTAAAGATATTTTTTTCATTGGAATGTTAAGAGATTGCCTTATATTCAGGGTCACCTTCCGTTTGTGCAATATTCTGATAATTTTGTGGGTTTCCTCTATATAAAACCAAAGAATTTATTTATTCATGTCCTTCAAAACAATTCATACTCAACTTGGATAATTCTCAGTGATAATGAGATAATTCTCTAATGATATTAACTTAGATCCTGACAACTAATCTAGGGATGAAAGAGCTATACTATTTCAATTCCTAACAATTTACCAGGAAGGTAATTGGTTTATTAATTGTTACTCTGTTCTAGCCCTTTTTTGTTTGTTTTTTAAAAGATTTTATTTATTTGACAGAGACACAGTGAGAGAAGGAACACAAGCAGGCGGAGTAGGAGAGGGAGTAAGCAGGCTTCCCACTGAGCAGGGAGTCTGATACGGAGTTTGATCCCAGGACCTTGGGATCATGACCTGAGGCAAATGCAGACTCCTAATGACTGAGCAACCCAGGTGCCCCTCGCCTTTTCTGAAAAGCAAGCTTTTTTAGATTTATAAAAAAGTTATGACAGATTATAGATTCTATATGTTCTACAGAAAATAGATTATAGATATATTTGTCACAACTAATGAACCAATACTAATATATTATCACTAACTAAAGTCTACAGTTTGTTCAGATTTCCTTAGTTTTAATTTAATGTCCCTTTTCTGCTCTAGGATCCTATATTACATTTAGTTATCATGTCTCAATTATCATATGATCTCTCTGATATGAGGAATTTGACAGTCAGGGTGGGAGGTCATGGAGGGTAGGGAGGGAAAAAATAAAACAAGATGGGACCCAGGAGGGAAACAAACCATAAGAGACTCTTAATCTCAGATTTTCCTTGTTTTTTGTTTTTTGTTGATGACCTTGACCTTTTTCTCATGCCCATGCTTAGTAGTACTAGTCAAGTATTTTCTGGGTGTCTGTTGACTGGGTTTGTCTGATGTTTTTCTCATGGTTAGGCTGGGGTTGTGAGTTTTAAGGAGGAAGACCATTGAGGTGAAGTGTCATTTCCATCCCATCACGTCAAGGCCATTACTACCAACATGATTTACCACTGCTGTTGCTGATCCCGACCACCTGGCTGAGGTGGTGCTGGTCAGGTCTCTCCACTGTAAATATGTTTTTCCCCCTTTTTTCTGTATTGTACTCTTGGAAGAAGTCCCTGTACACAGCCCAAATGAACAGGTGGGGAGTTACGCTCCATCTCCTTGAGGGAAGAATGTAAATCATTTGGAATTTTTCAGTGGAGATTTGTCTCTTCTCCCAGTGATTTTTTTAAATTCAATTATTTATATCAGACCAGTTGGTTTTATTATAAATGACTGTCCTCTGATACCTACATTTTTATCTCCAACATGAAAGTATTTCAACACTAAACAAATTCCTTAAAGATATCTAGTTAAGGGCACTGGGTGGCTCAGTTGGTTGGGCAACTGCCTTCGGCTCAGGTCATGATCCTGGAGTCCCAGGATCGAGCCCCACATTGGGCTCCCAGCTCCATGGCTAGTCTGTAGTCTGCTTCTCCCTCTGACCTTCTCCCTTCTCATGCTCTCTCTGTCTCTCAAACAAACAAACAAACAAACAAATAAATACTTTAAAAAAAGAAATCTAGTTAACATGCTCACCTTTAAGTTTCAGGATGCCAGCCAGGCACCTTGGGAACGCTCATTTTAAAAAGCAATTCTTATGTGCAATGAAGTTGAGGTACCACTCATCTAGCCTTTATGATCTAATCTACAGTGAGTAGAGCAACACTCTTAAAACACAAGCTGGATCATATCATTACTTCCCCTTCAAAAACTTTCAAAAGATTTTCTTTCTTTTTTTTATTTTTTAAGTTTTATTTATTTAGAGAGAGATAGAGAAAGTGCACACAGGAGTGGGAGGGGCAGAGGGAGAGGGACGAAGAATCTCAAGCCGACTTGGCGCTGAGCACAGAGCCTGACGTGGGGCTATATCTTACAACCTGATCATGAACCAAAAGCAAGAGTTGGATGCTTACCGACTATGCCATCCAGGTGCCCCATCAAAAGATTTTTACTGAGAAAAGTCCTAACTTCTTAGCTTAGCACTGTAAGTTCTTTACCTTGTGACCCCAACATCTCTCTGGCCACTCTTTCTGCTGTGCACTCCTCCCTATTCTCTATTCTCATCTAGACACAGGTTAGCTACCATGCTCTCATACACCGCTATGCTCTCTGATCAGCTTGGACAATGGACATTCATCTGAAGTTTCTCACAAGCAGCCAGCAAGATCAAAAGAGTTGAATTGGTTTTTGGGGACCCAATCAGGTGTTATGATCACCACAAGGCCACCCCAGACATGCTAATAAAAGAAGGTGAGAAGAAACCTTTCCTTACCTTAGAGGACCCTTAAGGAGGCAATCATGACAGAGAGAGTAGGGAGTAACAAAGACAAACACATTATTATTGGCAGAGGCAGGTTACAACTGCCCCAGGTGTACTAACTGCAGAGCAAAGCTATCCAAGCAAAATGCTCTAAAATACATCAGGTCTGACTAGCCTTCTCTGGTCATAATAATATCATTATTCAGGATTAGACAAAGCAAAAAAAACCTTACAGAAGTAACTTCTTTTTTTTTTAATAGGATTAGTGTCCTTTTTTTAAAAAAATATTTTATTTATTTCACAGAGAGAGAGATCACAAGTAGGCAGAGAGGCAAGCACAGAGAGAGGAGGAAGCAGGCTCCCTGCTGAGCAGAGAGCCTGACATGGGCCCGATCCCAGGACCCTGAGATTATGACCTGAGCCGAAGGCAGAGGTTCCAACCCACTGAAGTAACTTCTTATGAGCTACTTCACATTCTCTAATAAAAGCACGTATTATCTTAAACTCTCTTATTATTTCAATAAGGGAAAAATCACCAAAAACTTAGTTGTATTAATTGATGTTTCACTTCAGTTTTATTTACTGAAAATCTTTTTTTTTTTTGAAGATTTTATTTATTTATTTGACAGAGAGAAACACAGCTAGAGAGGGAACACAAGCAGGGGGAGTGAGAGAGGGCGAAACAGGCCTCCTGCTGAGCAGGGAGCCAGATGTGGAGCTTGATCCCAGCACTCTGGGATCATGACCTGAGCCGAAGGCAGAGGCTTAACAACTGAGCCACCCAAGCGTCTCGATTTTTTTAAGATTTCATTTATTTGAGAGAGAGTAAGAAAGAGAGGAAGAGCACAAAGGGAGAGTGAGAGGGAGAAGCAGGCTCCTCACCGAGCACAGAGCCCCATGGGGGGCTCGATTCCAGGACCCTGAGATCATGACCTGAAACAAAATCAAGAGTCGGAAGCCTAACCAACTGAGCCAGGAGGAGCCCTGATTATAGGCTTCTTGAGGGCAGAGGTGTTTCCTCTCGTTGAGTTGACAGCAAAAGCAGAGAAATCTTTGGCTATGGGTTCCTAGAATTTAGGCACATCAATCAGTAAGCTTCTAGTGTATGAAAAATACTTAGAAAAGATTTTAATTTTTCTTTTGGGTAATAATGACTAGGAAGGCCAAATGATAGAGAAACTGTTTACAGATTATTAGGTTTGGGACAGTCTGTATAAGGATAGTCAATGCTGGGATGCCTGGGTGGCTCAGGTGGTTGGGCGTCTGCCTTCAGCTCAGATCATGCTCTCAAGGTTCTGGAATAGAGCCCCAGGTCAGGCTCCCTGCTCAGCGGGAGTCTGCTTCTTCCTCTGCCCCTTCCCCTGCTCCTGTGCTCTCTTCCTCTCTCAAATAAACAAAATCTTAAATAAAATAAATAAATAAGAAAACTTTGGAAAATGAAATCTCTCAAAGATACTGCCAAAGTCAAAACAGGGGTACATTCCTAAAGCTATGCCAGAAAAACAAAGATCATTATTAGTGCTATTAGCATGAAACTTAACCAAGCATAAACAAAGAATTTCTTTTTGGTCTTAATTTTTTTTAATGAATAAATCTCACTTGGAATTATTTTTCCCATTACGTGTAGAAATCATAAGTATACAATCTTTATAAATGTCTTCAATTCACTTTTTGAAAAAGTTTTATTTATTTATTTGGAAGAGAGAGAAAGAGAATGAGCAGGGAGGAGGGGCAAAGAGAGAAGCAAACTCCCTGCTGAGGAGGGAGCCCAACATGGGACTCCATCTAAGGACCTGGGGATCATGACCTGAGCCAAAGGCAGATGCTTAACCCACTCAGCCACCCAGGTGCCCCTTCAATTCACTTTTAACTATTAGGCACGTCCATTTGGAAGTCCTTCAATTTTGCTGACATAAATATTCTATAGGATTTTAAGCTAATTTTTTTTGTACTTTTATTTACTTAAAAAAATTTTTTTTTAAATATTTTATTTATTTGACAGAGAGAAACACAGCCAGAGAGGGAACACAAGCAGAGGGAGTGAGAGAGGGAGAAGCAGGCTTCCCGCCGAGCAAGAAGCCCAATGTGGGACTTGATCTCGGGTCTCCGGGATCATGACCCGAGCCGAAGGCAGTTGCTCAACCAACTGAGCCACCCAGGCGCCCCGACTTAAAATTTTTTATTATTGACGGGCACCTGGGTGGCTCAGCTCATTGAACATCTGATTCTAGGTTTTGGCTCTGGTTGTGATCTCAGGGTTGTAAGATTGAGCTCCATGTTCGGTTCTGTGTGGAGTGTACTTGAGATTCTCTTTCTCTCTCTCTCCCTCCGCCCCTCTGCCTACTGGTGCATACTCTCTCTAAAAAAAAAAAATCTTTAAAAAGTATAGTTGATGTATGATGAAAGAATTTTCTATAAATGGGTATTATCCTAAGTAAATAGCAGAGTCTCTTTATATTTTCATACAATTTTTGGAGATTTGTTAGCTTTTAAAAATATAAGTATATCTGCTTGCTGGTCATATGAATGTGTACTTTTAACTAGAAAAATGTACATCTAAGAGTCTGTGAAATGTTGGGGTGCCTGGGTGGCTCAGATGGTTAAATGTCTGCCTTTGGCTCAGGTCATGATCATAGGGCCCTGGGATCGAGCCCCATGTTGGGCTGTCTGCTCAGTGCGGGGCCTGCTTCTCCTTCTGCCTGCTAGCCCCTTGCTTGTACTCTCTCTGTGAAATAAATAAATAAAATCTTTAAAAATAAACTCTGTGAGATGCCTTAATACAAAAGCACAGAAAGAGGGGCACCTGCATGGCTCAGTTGCTGGGCGTCTGCCTTTGGCTTGGGTCATGATCCCAGGGTTCTGCGATGGAGCCCTGCATCAGGCTCCCTGCTCAGCGGGAATCTGTTTCTCTTTTTCCCTCTGCCCTTCCCTTCCACTTGTGCTCTCTCACTCTCAAATAAATAAATAAAATCTAAAATAGGGCCCCAATTCGAGAGTTTTTAAAAATAAATTATTTGGGGTGCCTGGGTGACTCAGTCATTAAGCGTCTACCTTTGGCTCAGGTCATGATCCCAGGATCCTAGGTTCAAGCCCCACATTGGGCTCCCTGCTCAGCAGGAAGCCTGCTTATCCCTTCCCAACTCCCTCTGCTTGTGTTCTCTCACTGTGTCTCTCTCTGTCAAATAAATAAAAATCTTAAAAAATATATTTATTTATTTTGAGAACGTGCACATGCACATGAGGGTGGGGCAAAAACAGAGGGAGAGGGACTTTCAGGCAGACTCCCTGCTGAGCACGGAGCCTGCCCTGGGGGGCTTGATCCCAAGACTGGAGATTGATCGAGACCTGAACCTTAATCATGAATCAGTTCAAGCCTGAGCCAGGCAGGTACCCTACCCCAATTTAAGACTTGTATGTAAGTGGATTTGTTTATGCTGATTTCTTTTCTTTTTTTTTTTCAAAAGATTTTATTTATTTATTTGATAGAGAGAGATCACAAGTAGGCAGAGAGGCAGGCAGAGAGAGAGGAGGAAGAGGTGGCTCCATGCCAAGCAGAGAGCCCGATGCGGGGCTCAATCCCAGGACCTTGAGATCATGACCTGAGCCGAAGGCAGAGGCTTTAACCCACTGAGCCACCCAGGCGCCCGCTTACAGTGATTTCTTAAGGCAGCATTCATTCTGAGAAGTCTTTACTGTGATGAGGAGGAATACCAGTCAATATCAGATGGTAACAACTTCTAAAGATTATACTCCACTTGGCTATAATCACATTTCTGATACTGAATCCCCTAAAAACCAGACCTTAATTTGTCACACCACTATAATACACCTTTCTCTGCCACAAGACTGCTTAAAAGAAAAAAAATTCCTTGATGTCATCAACTTATATTCGTTCCTTTTTTTCTTTGCCAAAGAACCTGAAAACAGCACTGACCTGTATATCAATGACATTCTATGATAAGCATACACTTCCAATGGTGCCTCAAGCAAGCATTAAGACCAAACTATGGGAAATAACTTCCAGGGCAGCACCAACTTTGGCCAAGAGAACCTGATATTCTGTGCTATGTTAGTGTTGGTGGATGTGACCACAGTCAGTTTGTTCCTGTCAATTATTTTCCTTTGTCTCAGTCCAAAGCCACAGGGGAGGGCTACAGGGTTTGCTTTTGACTTGTAACAACAGCAGAGGCTATGGAGTCCCTCCCCTGCCTAACTTGACTCCTGGCTCCTCCCCTGGAAACGGTAAAACTGGAGACACAACATACCAACAGGACGAGTAATCTGCTATTCCATGAAACTACTGGTTGGCTATTTGGGGAACATGGAAATGTCTATCAGAGGAGGAACAAAAGGACATTCTGCAGAGCTAGCTTTGACAAGGAAATCCACTACCCTTTGTTTCTTTGCTCAACCTCTCATTTCTTTTAATATACATCACTGAGGCCGGATGTAAATAAGATAGTTGAAAAGCTGCTGGTTCCACGCCTCTTCCATGCAGGTTCCATGCATGGCCAAGTGAACTCTCAGGGTAATTCTAGAATGTATGTTATCCAGGTAAAATAGCAGTTAATGGTGCTGCAGCAGTGCCATTTCCTGGTTTTAATAACGTACTATGGCTATGTTAGCTGTTATTAAGATGTTATCACTGAATACACAGGAACTCACTGTACTATTTTTATAAGTTCTTGTAAGCTAAAAGAATTTCAAAATAGTTTTTAAAAAAATTTTACTTACTTATTCGACATACAGAGAGAGAGCACAAGTAGGGAGAGTGGGAGAGGGAGAAGCAGACTCCCGGCTGAATAGGGAGCCTGACTCAGGGCTCCATCCCAGGACCCTGGGATCATGACCTGAGCCAAAGGCAGATACTTAACTGACTCTGCCACCCAGGTACTCCTCAAAATGAAGTTTAAAAAAACTGATGGGGGCGCCTGGGTGGCTCAGAGGGTTAAGCCTCTGCCTTTGGCTCAGGTCATGATCTCAGGGTCCTGGGATCAATTCCCACGTTGGGCTCTCTGCATAGCAGGGAGCCTGTTTCCTTTCCCCTTCTTCTTCTGCCTGCCTCTCTGCCTATTTGTGATCTCTCTCTGTCAAATAAATAAATAGAATCTTAAAAAAAAAATCGATGAAGACACATGTACATCCATATTACTAGTTTTTTTTAAAAGATTTTATTTATTTATATGACAGAGAGAGATCATAAGTAGGCAGAGAGGCAGGCAGAGAGAGGAGGAAGACGCTCCCTGCCGAGCAGAGAGCCTCAATCCCAGGACCCATGACTTGAGCCTAAGGCAGAGGCTTTAACCCACTGAGCCACCCAGGCGCCCCATATTACTATTTCTAAGACAACACTTAAGACTTTACAGCTGGGCTCTTCTTTACGGACTTCAATATCCCATTGCTGTTGTACTTTATGTACGTTTAAACTTTATCCCTTAGTTTTTTCCCCTTAGTAGTATCAGAACAAACGATACCCCAGCTGTAGAACAAAAATTTCAATAGAAAAAAAAAAAGGCAAAAAGAGGCCAGGATTATAGTCCAAGTGAATTATTATTCTCATTATTTTTTAAAAAATATTTTGTGTATTTATTTGACAGAGAGAGAGCACAAACAGGGGAGCAGTAGAGGGAGAGGAAGAAGCAAGCTCTCCGCTGACCAGGGAGCCTGATGTGGGGCTTGATCCCAGGACCCTGGAACCATGACCTGAGCCAAAAGCAGATGCTTAATCAACTGAGCCACCCAGGCGCCCAGTCTAAGTAAAATTCAAGAGAAACTATAGAAAAGGCCAGGAGGTTTCTTGTCCTCCTTTAGGGGTTTATTTCTCAGCCCAAGAATTACAGGTTTCAGTGTGGGAAAAAGGATACAAAAAGTTAATCATTGTGGCTTATAAACGCTGGTGGTGGTTTTGAACCGGAGAGGTAGACAAATAATGACATTTTATAAAAATCAAGGAATTCAAGAGAGAAAACTGATTTTTACTTTATTTATATTTTAAACTGATCACCTTTAAAAAAATATCTTATTTGAGAGAGACAGAATGAGCAGAGGAGAGGAGGGTTAGAGGGAGAGGGACAAGCAGACTCCTTACCGAGTAGGGAGCCCAACAAGGGGCTCGATCCCAGGACCCTGAGATCATGACCTGAACTGAAGGTAGGCGCCTAACTGACAGCCACCTAGGTGTCTCTGATTTTTACTTCTTTTCTTAAGATTTTGTTTATTTGAGAGAGAGAGAATGAGAGAGAGAGAGAGAGGGGGGGGGGAGAGCGCATGAGAGGCAAGAGGGTCAGAGGGAGTAGCAGACTCCCTGCTGAACAGGGAGCCCATGTGGGACTCCAGGATCATGACCTGAATAGAAGGCAGTCATTCAACCAACTGAGCCACCCAGACACCCTGAATTTTACTTTAGAGAGGAGGGGAAAAGGCTTGTTAAAGGAGGATGTTATTGGGCAGGTCCTTTAAGAACCTTGAAGATTAAAAAAAAAAAAGTAATGTAGAACATGTAGGTGGTAGTGGTTGGAAGTACACTAAAGTATATTCCAAGCTACAATTAGTCTGCTACTAGCATAAGAATAGGTAGACTGGGGCGCCTGGGTGGCTCAGTCATTAAGCTTCTGCCTTCTGCTCAGGTCATGATCCCAGAGTCCTGGGATGGAGCACAGCACTGGGCTCCCCGCTTGGTGGGAAGCCTGCTTCTCCCTCTCTCACTTCCCCTGCTGTGTTCCCTCTCTAGCTGTGTTTCTATCAAATAAATAAATAAAATCTTTAAAAAAAATAAATAGGTAGATATACCAAAAAATTTAGCGATGACCCCGACATATACTTATATGTTAAATATATATACTTATATGTTAAATTCCAAACCAGTGAAGAAAAATGGTTAATTATCTCACACTGCTTACTATAATACACAGTCTCCCCCCACTATCTAAAAGTATGATTTCCTATGAAAACTTTTATAAGCTGAGGGATGCCTGGGTGGCTCATCAGGGGTCTTCCTTTAGCTCAGGTCATGATCCCAGGTTCCTGGAATCAAGTCCCACATTGAGCTTCGTGCTCAGAGGGGAGTCTGCTTCTCCCTCTGCCTGCCACTTCCCCCTGCTCTTGTGCTTTCTCTTGCTCTCTCTGACAAATAAATAAAATTCTTAAAAAGAAAAAAAATAAAGAAAATTTGTGTAAGCCAAAATGGCACAAAGCCAAGAAGTGATTATCATTATTGTGGAAAAAGTTTTGGGTGTTTCTACACATATAAAATCATTTCTCTCAGGTTTTTCTAATACCTTACCACACATCTTGCTAACAGATGCACAAAATAAATCAAGAGGCGATACCTGTAACCAATTGGCCTCAAGAGTTAGATATAAAAAAAAATATAGGTGAATATTTATATGACCCAAGGATGAGGAAGGCCTTCCTGAGCAAAAAAGCAAAGGAAGAAGTCATACAAAAAACGAAGTATCTATAATTCCACAGAAACAGTTTAGAGCCTGAGTCATTTCAGTTGGAGGGAGAGAGCACTAGGGTTGGGTAGAGATAAAAAGGGACTAGTTTATTCAAATTATTTTAAATTTTTACAAGGAAAATGTACTTGTGTATTCCCTGAGTTAATTAATTCTGAAAGTAAAACCAGAACACCTTCCATACCTCAAAACCATCATAATAAAGTCAAATGAAAAAGTAGAAAAATATTTATAATATGACAAGCGAAGGGACAGGGCCTTTGTCATACAAGGAGGATTTATATAAGAAAAAGATAAAATGTTTCAAAAGAACACTAGGCAAAACATGGGGGGAATGCACATTTTTGCCTGTCAAACTGGCCCACCGAGCGTGGCCCTTTGAGTGGGTGAGGAAGAACTTTCCTCCCCCTGCTCCCAAGCAGGTGCCTCCTCGGTGGGGAGGGGTCAAGTTTTACGAGGCAGGCACATGGGAGGGAGGACTCCATGGAAAGCTCCAGGAGGATGGGATTTCGTTTAGAAAGGAAAAGGGTTTTCTGACAGGGCGCTGTTGGGGAGAAATGGGGAGTATAAGCAAAGCAAAGGGATGAGATAACCAGAAGGGACCAAGGCCTGGAAGAGCCTGCATACTGGGAAGTACAGGAAGTTATAGGAATAAGAACCAGGGAGTCATTTATAGCCTATTCTCAAGCTTTCCAAATTTGACAAAACTATTTTGGTGTTAAAATTGCCCAGGGCTCAGTCCCTTTGGGCCTTGACCTTCATGACTCCCCCCCCCACCTCTGACTTTTTCTTTCCAGTGAGTCACCAAGCCCTGCTATTTCTTCCACTGAAATGCATTTGCATGTTTTTTTCAACCCAATCTACACACTATCGCCAGACTATTGTTTCTAAAATATCACTTGGATCCTGTCCCGTCCCTGCTCTAAAACTTTTCAGTGCTTTCTACTGTCACTGGATCAAGTGTAGACACACCCTCACTCTGAGATGTCTCCAGTTCACGTAAAAACATCTGCTCCAGCCAAGTGGTTCAATCACTGAACTATCCCTCTATGTGACACCATCCTCTGAAACCTTCCATGCTTTCCTAAGCCTCATAGTCTACCTGAAACCCCCTTTTCTTTCCCTTTTAATTCTCTAGGATAATCCCTCTCTTCCTATCACATGGGGTTAAAGCACAGGTGTGGAGTCTCACAGCCTAGGTTAAAACCAAGGCTCCGCCATTCTTTTTTTTTTTTTTTTTAAAGATTTTATTTATTTGACAGACAGAGAGGCAGAGATCACAAGTAGGCAGAGAGGCAGGCAGAGAGAGAGAGAGGGGAAGCAGGTTCCCCGCTGAGCAGAGAGCCCGACTTGGGCCTCGATCCCAGGACCCTGAGATCATGACCTGAGCTGAAGGCAGAGGCTTCAATCCACTGAACCACCCAGGTGCCCAAGGCTCTGCCATTCTTAAGGCTTAGTTTGCCTCAACTCCAAAATATATTAAGTACTTACATGATTTTTTGTGAAGATTCAATGAGAATTAATATAGGACAGTGTCCAGAACACAATAATTACTCACTAGATTAGTATTAATATTATTGTTAAAATACAGTCTTTCCTCTGAGGGTAAAAGTCTGTTTCACCAGCTGGTAATAGTTTGTGGGCACTGTTATTTTACCTCCTATGTTTAAACTTTTTATATTTAGGTCTTATTTCCTTATACGTTATAGACTTCATCTTATTAATAGTTGGTTTGCCAAGCCCTGCATTATAGCTTTACAGATACAAAATCCTATAGCTTAGGGACATGTGGGTGGCTCAGTTGGTTAAGTGGCTGCCTTCAGCTCAGGTCATGGTCCCAGGGTCCTGGGATCAAGTCCCATATTGGGCTTCTAGTATATCGGGAGTCTGTTTTTCCCTCTGCCTGCAGCTCTCCCTGCTTGTGCTTGCTCTCTGTCTCTCTCTTCCTTTCTCTCTGACAAATAAATAAATAAAATCTTAGAAACAAAACAAACACAAAGCCCTAGGTATCATTACTTTCTGGATAGGAAAATGAAGTTTTGGAGATATTAAAAATCCTTATCCAGTATGAAATAGCTAGCAAATAGTGGGATAAAGATGCAAGTGATTTTTCTGGCTGACTTATTTTAAGATTGAAAATTGCCTAGGATTTCAATGAATGATCACTGGGCAGTCCTAATGAGCCAGTTCTGTCATTCTTTCCTTACCTAGAGATTTCCCCGGGGAGAACTGAGTGCTGTCACTGGATCTGGCTTCAGCATCACTCCCCAAACAGCCAGAGCCTGTACTTTCCTCCAGGGACTGTCATTACCCGTTGACTTCCACACAGAGAACACACTAGAAGCTCCATGTTTTGTTATAAGAAGAGAGGAAGATCATTTCCAGAGTCAGAAATCAAGCCATCTGGGATCAAGAACAAAAACCAGGTTTCCATCAGCAAAAGTTATCCTTTATCCTCCTTTAGTTTTCTGAGGATTAAAAAGAGAGGCTCTTACCAGAAAGAGCCAAGCCTCCTGAGTACAGAAGAGGCCAACTTTTCCCAAAGGTAACATTTAAGAGACTGTGTGAGTCTTAAGAATCAGAAAGACAGAACTGCCAAGGGCACGGGAAGGACAGACCCCACCAGGACCTATTCTTTATTTTGATCTATTACACGTGGGTGGAACTACATACAAGTAGACTTTAGCAGGGTAGGATTTGAGGGAACATAAAAATGAACCGTTTAATTAACTGATATTGTAATTACGTTTACAAACCGATTTCCAGTGGAATCATCACTCATTAGATCTCTTTAGGAGCCTATAGACTCCAGACTCTGAAGAAGCGTGGCATCTAAGCTAAACCTACAAATTTTATCTTGCTAACTCTCAAACTGTTTTGGCTGATAAAGTTTTTTTTTTTTAAGATTTTATTTATTTATTTGACAAAGAGAGATCACAAGTAGGCAGAGAGGCAGGCAGAGAGAGAGGAGGAAGCAGGCTCCTCGCTGAGCAGAGAGCCCAATGCGGGCCTCGATCCCAGGACCCTGAGATCATGACCTGAGCCGAAGGCAGAGGCTTTGACCCACTGAGCCACCCAGGTGCCCTTGGCTGATAAAGTTTAAAGAATGCCTCCAAAACAGACAAGCTAAAGAAACTAACAGCCATAAAACAAAATGGCAAGAACAAAAGCAATTTTCTCATGCCCAGGGAAGTTAAAGGCTTAAAGGATACCAAAAAAACAACAGGTTCCTCTACTTAGGAAACAAACATGCCCTTCTGCTCTGTCTCTGACCACCTGGAATACTTTAGAAGTCAGAAAGAACAAAATCTATGTCCCTATCAATAGAGGACAGGCCCACTGTCAGCCTCTGGAAACCCTGTTGTAGATTCTTCAAGGCTCAGTGTATGTAACTCCCTGAGTTGGGAGAGGGGAATTGATGGTTCTGAGGTATCTTTGTCTATCCACTGGTAGGATTCTCCCCAGAGACTTTTTACTTGTGGAGGGAGGGTAAGAATTTCTTTTGTTACAATACTTTTTGTTATTCTTTCCTACAGATCAAGATAGAATTCCATGGATGGCACAAATTAATACTGTTAAGATGGCAATACTGGGGCGCCTGGGTGTCTTAGTCAGTGAAGCTTCTGATTCTTGATCTCAGCTCAGGTCTTGATCTCAGGGTCATGAGTTCAAGCCCTGTGTTGGGCTCCCTATTAAAAAAAAAAAAAAAAGATGGCAATACTCTCAAATGGGTCTACAGATTCAACTTAGTCCTTATCAAAATCCCAGCTAGATTTTTTTTTGTGTGTGGAAATCGACAAACTGATCCTAAGATTCATATAGAAATCAAGGGTCTCAGCATAGCCAAACAATCCTGAGAAAGAGAACAAAGTTGGGCAAGTCATACTTCCTGGGTCACAGATCCAGATGTAAGAGCTAAAATTATGCAACTGTTAGGAAAAAATACAGGAGTAACTCTTTATGACCTGGAGTTAGGTACACCTGTCTTACGTATGATAACAAAAACATAAGTGACAACAATAACAAAAAATTGGACTTACTCAAAATTAAAAGTGCTTATGACTCAAAGGATACTATCAAGAAAATAGAGGGGCACCTAGGTGGCTCAGTCAGTTAAGCAACTGCCTTCAACTCTGGTCATGATCCCAGGGGTCTTGTGATTGAGCCCCACATCAGGCTCCCTGCCCAGCAGGGGTTCTGCTTCTCCCTCTCCCCCGCTACCCCCCCAGTATGTGCTCTTTCTCTCTCAATGAAATAAAATCTTAAAAAAAAATTCAGAGAGACACTTGATAAGCACGTGAAAAAGGGATCTGTAGGAATGGAAAGGATCTAGCACAAAGAGGAAATATATTCTTAGTCTGGATCTATTCTGAAAAAAAAAGTAAAAGCATATTTATGTCAATTATATTATGAAAAAATGGGAAATATTAAAGAAAACTACAGAAAGTCCAACATAACCTGTCTCATCTTTCTTTGCAGTACTATTTATTGTATAAATTACAAAAAAAGTCTGGTCTGCACATAGACTCTGTAGATACATAAAAAGGTTAATAGTAGTTATTTTTTAATGCCCAAATAAACCTTCCACCCTAATGTTTTCCAAACCATTGCTTTAATAGGCTTACTATAACTTACTATGCAATGATAAACGATACAGAACTGGGCTATCAAACCTAAGGCCATCAGTGAAATCTATCATTCATTTGCATAGCACCTTAAAAGTTTATAAATTACTTTTACACATATTATCTCAGCTGGCCCACTCGAAGCAGGTATCATTCCCATTTTAAAGATTAAAAACCAGCCTCAGAGACATTAACAGACTTAAAGCCTCACAGCTAGTGAGAGGTAGAAATACATTAGAACCCAGGTCTCACCTCTACTAATACCTCTACTACAGCCACTTTCTAAGCTTATAAGGAAATTTCTCTTTTGCACAGAACATTCTTTTATTTTACTATAGTTTTTTCTTGGTGAATTTTCTCTTACATATAGTATTTAGAACTGATTTTGTTTTTTTATTTTTTAAAGATTTTATTTATTTATTTGACAGAGAGAAACACAGCCAGAGAGAGAACACAAGCAGGGGGAGTGAGAGAGGGAGAAGCAGGCTTCCCGCTGAGCAGGGAGCCTGATGTGGGGCTCGATCCCGGGACTCTGGGGTCATGACCTGAGCCAAAGGTAGATGCCTAAGGACTGAGCCACCCAGGCGCCTCACTAAAAGTCATTTTAAATAGTAATTTGGTGAGACACAGTTTAACATACAGCATAATACATATTCTACACTAATCTCAATCATAGATGTAATTTCTTACAAATAAAAAATATATTAGGATGAACAAATTCCAAGCTGACCACCACAGATACTAATGTTTAAAGAGTCAAAATAATGGTCTCAGACACAACTCTGTTATGCATCTAAATATTAAATATCTCATCCATTCAAATTACTTAATATATTAACATCAGTGGCCAGAGAAATTTTTAAATTGTATTTTCATATCTTATTTAAGAGTCAAAGCACCTGGGTGGCTCAGTTGGTTAAGTGTCCAACTCTTGATTTCGACTCAGGTCATGATCTCAGGGTTCTGAGATTGAGCCCCACATTAGGCTCTGCACTGGGCATGGGGCCTGTCTGAGGCTCTCCCTCTCCTGCTGCCCCTCTCCCTCCCTTCCTCTCTTAAAAAGAAAAAGTTAAAGCACCATGATGATACTGAACAATATACCTGTCCTCTGTAACGTGTTCATTCTGAACACAAATGTGATCTAAAATTAGAATCTCCCAATTTTTTAAAGTTATTATTAAACAAAATTTTTTTTTAAAAGATTTTCCCTATTCACAGGGAGAAACACAGCCAGAGAGGGAATACGAGCAGAGGGAGTGAGAGAGGGAGAAGTAGGCTTCCCGCTGAGCAGGGAGCCCGATGTGGGGCTCTATCTCGGGTCTCCAGGATCACGACCTGAGCCGAAGGCAGTTGCTTAAACAACTGAGCCACCCAGGCGCCCCAAGATATCATTAAAAAATTTTTGAAGAATAGATTACATTTTTTTCTTTTTATTTATTTATTTACTTTTAAAGTTTCATTTATTTAATTGACAGAGAGAGAGATCACAAGTAGGCAGAGAGGCAGAGAGAGGAGGAAGCAGGCTCCCTGCTGAGCAGAGAGCCCGTAGCAGGCCTCGATCCCAGGACCCTGAGATCATGACCTGAGCCAAGGCAGAGGCTTACCCCACTGAGCCACCCAGGTGCTCCCTATTTTTTTTTTTAACATTTTATTTATTTATTTTTTATTTAGAGAGAGAGAGTGAGTGGGAGAGAGCATGAGAGGGGAGAAGGTCAGAGGGAGAAGCAGACTCCCTGTGGAGCTGAGAGCCTGATGCCGGGCTCGATCCCGGGACTCCAGGATTATGACCTGAGCTGAAGGCAGTAGCTTAACCAACTGAACCACCCAGGTGCCCTATCTTTTTATTCTCCCTCTCTCTCTATTATATATATATATATATATATATATATAATGTATACTTATATATTATATATGTATATTTTATTTTTTTATTTTTTATTTTTTTAAATTTTGACAGAGAGAGATCACAAGTAAGCAGAGAGGCAGGCAGAGAGGAGGAAGCAGGCTCCCTGCTGAGCAGAGAGCCCGATGCGGGCCTCGATCCCAGGACCCTGAGATCATGACCTGAGCTCAAGGCAGAGGCTCACCCCGCTGAGCCACCCAGGTACCCCCTAGAATTTTTTTTTTTAAGATTTTATTTATTTGACAGAGAGAGAGATCACAAGTAGGCAGAGAGGCAGGCAGAGAGAGAGGAGGAAGCAGGTTCTCTGCAAGCAGACAGCCCGATGTGCGCCTTGATCCCAGGACCCTGAGATCATGACCTGAGCTGAAGGCAGGGGCTTTAACCCACTGAGCCATCCAGGAGCCCCAGAAATTTTTTTTTAAAGATTTTGTTTGAGAGAGAGAGCCAGCATGAGTGGGAGAGAGGAGCAGATGGAGAGGAGGAGCAGATTCCCTGATGAGCAAGGAGCCCGGCATGGGGCTCAATCATAGGACCTGAGATCATGACCTGAGCCAAAGACAGATGCTTAACCAACTGAGCCTCCCCTGTGTTGCAAGGTTTTCTTTTTAAGTAATCTCTGTACCCAACATGAGGCTTAAACCCACAATCCCAAGACAAGAATTGCACGCTCTACTGATTGAGCCAGCCAAGTGGCCCCCAAAGACTAAATATTGATAAAATTTTAGATAAAAGGTTTCATAATTATTTTTCCTCCAGAATAGTCATCTACTTTATAGTTGTTAATCATTAATGGCATTAAGTAATGATCAAGTTATAACTGGTAAAAAAAGAAAAAAAAGTTAACTCAGATTTGAATACAACCGAAGAGTTTTGAACTGGACATTTCATTTACTGAAGATTTATGACTGTTAGGCTCAGGGTTAGGATACCATGATTAATAAAACATAATTCCTGTATATGTTCCCTGGAGCTCTCCTCCAGGTAGGGAAAACCACCAAGTAAAAGAATAATTGCAATGCAATGTGAGAAGGACTATCTCTAATGGAGGCTTGTACAAAGTACCATCTTCAGCTTACTTATGATCAGGTCTTGTGAGATAAGATAAATATCAGTGTCTAAAACATGCTTCCAAAGCTGAATACCCACGCACTAACCTGTATCACCTTTCAGTACTGTGGTATACCCAGGTGTCTTGTCTCTTCCTGATTTGCATATTCAGAGATGATAGCTAAGGCTGATAGTGTGCCACCATCTCAGGTTAAGGGGGAAAACTCAGACCAAATACTAAGTACTTTAGAGAACACACATCGTGTCATGACCTTAGGCAACAGGTGCAGCTCCTGAAGTCTTTACAAATCGCTCTTCAGAAGAAACACTAAGTTCAAAAACTGTGTTCGCCATACTTCAATCCTGTTAATAAAATATTAAGCCTGTTTCTCTGAAACGAAAAACTGCACATTTCTGAACCTTTTATGTACAGATTCTGGTAGAGAAAATGGCAATAAGAGCTTTGTTCTGCAGAGCAAGCTACTGAGCATCTATGGAAAGTTTCCCTAATGGCAGACTGCGTCTCCTTCTGGAAAAGAGACCTTTAGCAAGATTATTCTCTTATCATATAATAAAAATGTAATTCCTTCCGAGAGGACAGATGAGTTACAATCCAAACATCATTAAAAATTCCCTGGAGGGCGCCTGGGTGGCTCAGTGGGTTAAGGCCTCTGCCTTCAGCTCAGGTCATGATCTCAGGGTCCTGGGATCGAGGCCCAAGTTGGGCTCTCTGCTCAGCAGGGAGCCTGCTTCCTCCTCTCTCTCTGCCTACTTGTGAACTCTCTCTCAAATAAATAAAATCTTTATAAAAAAAAGGAACAATAATTAAGAATTCCCTGGGGGGGGGGGCTGGGTGGTTCAACTGGTTAAATGTCCTTGATTTCGACTCAGGACATGATCTCAGGGTCATGAGACCGAGGCCCATGTCAGGCTCCATCCTGGGCATGAAGCCTGCTTAAGATTCTCTCTCTCCCTCCACTCCTCCCCACTCATGAGCTCTCTTTTTCTCTCTCTAAAAAATAAAAATAATTCCCTAGGGTGCAGCATATTCTGGCAGAGTAAAGTCAAGTTCTATGTATTAGGTTTAAGAGCTCAAGTAAATGCTGGTCCTCAAATAACAACAGCTGCAAAAGCTCCTGGGAAGGTCTCACCTGACTGAACGGCACTTTTGACACCTCCATTTAAGCACCTCCCCTTCTGTGGATACGGAAAGCTTCCAAACACTGAAGGTTTGCTAGAGTTAAACAATCTGTCAAGACAACAGTCAGTATATAAACATATTTTTAAAAAGATTTTATTTATTTATGTGAGAGAGACAGAGTGACAGAGAAAGCACAAGCTGGAGGGTGGGGAGCAGAGGGAGAGGGAGGAGCAGACCCCTCTGCTGAGCAGGGAGTCTACTGTGGGGCTCGATCCTAGGACCCTAACGTCATGACCTGAGCTGAAGGCAGATGCTAAGCCACCCAGGTGCCCCTGTAAACATTACTTTTAAGGTAAAAATCTATTCATCTTGGGTCAGGATTCACTTTAAATAATATAAAAGCCTATTAAAGTTATATTTAAAGGTATGAGAAAATATATGTAATATACTGATGTAATATGTAAAAAGCAGGACAAAACTTCTAAAAATTAAAAAGCAGTTTATAAAGCATATATAAAGTGATTATATTGATTAAAAAGTATATATCCACATATGAGGATTCTTTACTAAAAGAATTCATGGCCATTATAGAAAGTTTGAAAAACAGAAGACAAAAAATAAGAGCTATATATCCTATAACCCAGAGATTACTGTGCAATATTTTGGTGTATGCATTTTCAATTTTTTTCTAGGCATATATATTTCCTCCCAATAAATGTACTGTAAAAACTATAGTTTTTAGGGGTGCCTGGGTGGCTCAGTCATCAAGCGTTTGCCTTCGGCTCAGGTCACGATCCTGAGTCCCAGGATTGAGCCCTGCTGAGGCTCCCTGCTCGGTGGGAAGCCTGCTTCTTCCTTTCTCACTTCCCCTGCTTGTGTTCCCTCTTTAGCTGTGTTTCTCTCTGTCAAATAAATAAATAAAATCTTTAAGAAAAAACAAAAACAGGGGCTCAGTTGGTTAAGCGACTGCCTTCGGCTCAGGTCATGATCCCGGAGACCCGGGATAGAGTCCCACGTCGGGCTCCCTGCTCAGCAGGAAGCCTGCTTCTCCCTCTCTCACTCCCCCTGCTTGTGTTCCCTCTCTAGCTGTGTTTCCCTCTGTCAAATAAATAAATAAAATCTTAAAAAAAACCACACACACAAAAAAACAAAAACTATAGTTTTTAGTCACTATTCTTGCACTGATTTACATATACACATTATTCTAAAAAAATAGGAAAAACTGTAAGATTTATGAACAGCAGTAGTTCTCAACCTGGGAAGCATATTAGAATTGACCTGGGGAACATTTTACAACTCCCAATGCTGGGACCACCTCCAGAGCAATTAAATCAGAATTTCTAGAGATGAGGAGCCCAGGTATTCACATTTTTCAAAGTTCTTCAAGATTCTACCGAACAGCTAGGGTTGACAACTACTACATGACAGAGATTTTCCTCTGCTGAACAAATCATGATTGATAGTAGTATTTTTAAAAATTTATTATTAGTATTTAAATATTTTATTTATTTACTTGATAGAAACACAGCTAGAGAGGGAACACAAGCAGGGGAGTGAGAGAGGGAGAGGCAGGCTTCCTGCTGAGCAGGGAGCTGGATGTGGGGCTTGATCCCAGGACTCTGGGATCATGACCTAGGCTGAAGGCAGAGGCTTAATGAAGGAGCCACCCAGGCGCCCCAATAGTAGTTACTTTCTTAAACTTTCATGTGCATATATATCCCCTGGGGATCTTGTTAAAATATACATTCCAGTTCAGTAGGTCCGGGGAAGGACCTGAGATTCTGCATTTCTAACAAGCTCCCCAGGTGATGCCAAGACTACTGGCCCAGGGACCATACTTTGAGCTTTGGGGTTCGGGGAAAGAAAAGGCTTTTAAAGAATGGAAAAAACAACTTATAGCCACTGAAGTCCATATTCTATATCACAAGGCAGAGAGTGGTGATCTACAGTTGATGAACAAAGAATGGATGCTGGTTGTTAAAAAATGTCTCCAGGAAATAAGCTTTTAGAGAACTGGAAGAAAGTTAAGAATAGCACATTTTTCAGAGGAAAACCAATCACTGAGGCTTACTTATCTTGTGTGCACAATGGAGTGCAAGAAAGCAGGAGGAAGAAGAGAGGCGAGCAGTGAGAAAAAAAAGACCAAATGTCTACAAAATTCTTATGGAAAAAATAAAACCCTTGGTTGCAGTGCTGGAAAGGGGCAGAGAAACACTATCAGGTGAACCGCAGAGTTTATTTCTCTGCAAAAAACATGTTTGGGAACCATTACAGCTAATAAATTGAGGTTGGTGTAGATTAATAACCATCTTCCATCAACTCCCTCCTGGGGACCTAAGAAGAGACCCCAAGAGTATTAGGTCTCCCTTGGCAGTGCTTTGGGAACCAACAACAAACAGTGGACTATGTGCTCAAATGTTTCTCTTTCTCTGCAGAAAGAACATTAAGAAGCTCAAACATGGGGTCTCTTTGCAGCTTCTTGGGAATACCCTTCTTAAAATCTCTAAATTTCACTAGAGCTATTAAAAAAAAAGGGAAAAAATTTTTCCCCTGAGGATTTTTCCATGGAAATTAGAAATATTTAGTATATTTTTTAGAATGATACTTAATATAAAAATATTCATAAGTTGCTACCATACTGCTACTCTTCCAAAATAATTTCTAAAAACAATAGAATATGAAAACTTCCATATAACATCTGCAGCAATTCTATGAATCAGCTGGTACATTTTATGAGGCATTCCTTATCAAATGGGCCTTTTTTTAAAAAAAAAGACTTTATTCATTTATTTGACAGAAAGAGAGAGAGAGAGAGCAAGTGTCTGCACAAGCAAGGGGAGGAGCGGGCAAAGGAAGAAGCAGGCTCCCGGCTGAGGAGGTAGCCTGATGGGGGGACTCAATCCTAGGCCCCTGGGATCATGACCTAAGCTGAAGTCAGACGCTGAACTGACTGAGCCACCCAGGCGGCCCTCAAATGGGCCATCTCTAAATACATTTCTATTTCTTTTTATTTTTTTTAAAGATTTTATTTATTTATTTGACAGACAGAAACACAGCTAGAGAGGGAACACAAGCGGGGGAGTGAGAGAGGGAGAAGCAGGCCTCCCACCGAGCAGGAAGCCCAATGTGGGGCTCCATCCCAGTACTCCGGGATCATGACCTGAGACGAAGGCAGACACTTAACAACTAAGCCACCCAGGTGCCCCTAAATACATTTCTGTTTAAATAAACAGAAGAAACTACAGGGGAAGATTTTACCAAGAAATGGAAAGGATTCTGTTGTCAGATAATTCATGTTACATACCTATTGAGTGTAAGGATCTTTGGCAGAAACGTAGGCAATCACAGTACCACTGATCTTTACATTCAGCACTTACTGTATAATGACAATGGCTAACACATACTGAATGCCAGATGCTGGGCTAAGTGCCGCATCCATATCTAAAGTAATCCTCACAATGCTATGAAAAAGGCACTGTTATTACAGTTCTTTGTTTTTAAATATTTTATTTATTTATTAGACAGAGAGATAGAGACAGAGAGCACAAGGAGGCATAGCAGCAGGCAGAGGGAGAGGGAGAAGCAGGCTGTCCACTGAGCAGGCAGCCTGAAGCGGGATCAATCCCAGTACTCTGGGATCATGACCTGAGCCAAAGGCAGCCGCTTAACCGACTGAGCCACACAGGCGCCCCATGTTATTAGAGTTCTTTCATGAATGAGGAATCTGGTTTAGGGATGGCAAGTACCTGGCTCAAAGGTCACAGAGTCAATAAGCAGTAAAGTTGGTTTTGACGGCCTGATTTAATGTCCATGCCTTTAACATTTATATGATACAGTCAGCTGTGCCCACTTTGTACCAGGGAGAGACTATACTCAAGACAGGGGGACAGAAGATGAATAAGTCATGATCCTTAAGCTCATGGTACAGAACAAGCATCCCTTCCAGGACAAGAGGCTAGAAAGGCGCTTCCAAACACTGCAGAATATAGATGTTTTTGGTACCACAGAATGCCAGCTAAGAATATGCTGTTAGCATGTTCCACAAGTCATAATTCATTTACTTTTGGTGTCCCTGATTCTTGATCTTTTAAAGATTTTATTTATTTATTTATTTGACAGAGAGAAACACAGCGAGAGAGCAAACACAAGCAGGGGGAGTGAGAGAGGGAGAAGCAGGTCTCCGGTATCATGATCTGAGCCGAAGGCAGTCACTTAACCAACTGAGCCACTGAGGCACCCCTCTTGATCTTTTATACATCCTTGATGGGTGAAAGATATATTTACAAAAAGGACACATTGTATGACTAGAGACACTATTTCCTAGTTTATGCAAACTTCCCAGAAATTATTGAACCACATCAAACTATATAAAACTGATAGAGCCACAACAATGTTCAGGTAACAGATCTAGTATCTGCCGAGGGTTGGTCTCTTCCACATTCAAATGCTAAGGTGTGTGGCTGGACAATCCAGTCCAGTTAAGACTGAGAAAACAGATCAGTCTAAGACTGAGATTCTGGTTTGTCTTCTGAGTTTCTACAAAGTCTCCAAAGGCTAAGGGAAATCTACTGCGTCAGTCTAACGATGGCTACAAAGGCCATTTTTTAAAAAAAATTTATCAATTTATTTCTACACCCAACACAGGGCTCAAACTCACCAACCTGAGGTCAAGAGTCACATGCTCTTCTGACTAAGCCAGCCAGGTGCCCCAAGGTCAATAATTCTTAATCATAGTTCATTACCAATGCAGACAAAGCCCTAATCTTTTGCATTTCTCAGAGCTAGCTTCTTAACAGTCTTGTTTAACTTAGTAATTGTTGGCAGTACAAGGCCAGGGAAAAGGTAAACAGTATTTTAGGCCTTATCTGGCAGCTGGCTACATTCACTGTTTAAAGTAGGTCCTCAAAGAGGAGGCAAGTTGTAATAATCGCGGAGTATCTACATTGAATATACACACCACGTACTGTAGAAAGAGTTTGGGGGCGCCTGGGTGGCTCAGTTGGTTAAGTGATTCGGCTCAGGTCATGATCCCGGAGACCCGGGATCGAGTCCCACATAGGGCTCCCTGCTCGGCAGGAAGCCTGCTTCTCCCTCTCTCACTCCCCCTGCTTGTGTTCCCTCTCTAGCTGTGTTTCTCTCTGTCAAATAAATAAAATCTTAAAAAAAAAAAAGTTTGTTTTAATTTTTCAATTTTATCTCTTTTAATACTGACACCCACATGAAAGAGTGGTGCTCTCCGCAGTTAAATACCTTTTGCAGCACCCCACAGTAAATAACATACCTAGTGTTCAGACAGAGATCTGTCCACACTGCATACGCTTAGAGAGTGGCTTTAGGCAGCTGCACGGTCTGGGGTGTCTTTGTGAGGACAGGTCTCCAGAGCTAGAAGAGCTGAGGGAACTGATAAGAGGGTGAGAAAGGCTGCCAGATCCCCAAATGTGCTGTGGAAGTGGTCTTTTTGGCCTAACGATGTTTTCCTGGGGTATGGTTAGCAGAGAATAAGGATGATGTACTGAGTTATTGATGCTATACCAATCCACAAGGGAAACAAAATTTTATTTATGAAAATAAAACTTCCCTATTATAAGTTACATTCAAATACTGAGTTTAAATATTTCAAAATAATGATATCCTTCGACTGTAGCTATGTATCTGAATATTAAAAAGGGACCTGCTTTTCTATCTTCTGAGTGATATCATGAATCCCTCTTGAATAAAGGGGATTTAAGACCTTACACTTTGCTTTGAAGAACTGAAGAACTGCAGTGTTGTAAGCAATCTAAAATTATGTTAATTGACATAGAAGGCTGATTTGTTTGTTACAAAGTTTTTGATAAAAAAACTTCTTACCCTATTCAGAAGTACCAAAGGAAGCAAGAAAATGTCAGGCAGGGGAAGCATTTGGCAGTATGGCCCATATTGTGACATGGAAAAATGCTTTGATTTGAAGAACGGGTTGGTTAGGATTTGAAATTAACCCTAGGCCAACTGTACATTTGCTCATGAAAGCTAGTTCAGAGACATGGGCTGACATCTTTCTGCAGACAGAGTACATTCTGCATAATCAGCAAAATCAAAACTATCCTTTCTCAGTAATCTACACAAATGATTTATTTAAAACATATATCTGGCTCACTACAGAGCCAACAGAGTGATGTTCAGAGAGAATGTGAGGAAAAGTCTGTTTTATGGCGGAGAGGGTCATGTTATAGTACTCTTTCTCCCTTTATCATTTACCCCCAAGCCTCCAAAGAGAGCTGCTACTGTTATTTTTCCCCTTATCTGGCATAATCACGCTAACCATCTCATTCACTGGAGTTCTA
This sequence comes from Spilogale gracilis, assembly GCA_004023965.1. Taxonomy (NCBI): domain Eukaryota; kingdom Metazoa; phylum Chordata; class Mammalia; order Carnivora; family Mephitidae; genus Spilogale; species Spilogale gracilis. Next base: position 51,916 of record PITA01006621.1, read on the forward strand.
CTGTGTATCAGGCACAAGTTGTTTTGAGGACTAAACTATAGCTGTGCTGCCAAAATGTGATCCGCAAATGAGTGCGGCTGATCTCTGGAACACTTTGTGAAGCATTTTTACCAGTTTGATAAGTGTTTAAAAACTCTAATAGCAATTAAGCAGAGCAATTTGTGGATTCTAATAAAACTTTATGGCTTTATTTTATATGTCATTTTTATAACAACTCACATTTATTATTTTCATGAACTCATTTTATCTTATGAAAATGTTGGTCTGTGAAGGATTGAAAGTAAAAACCTGGATCTTTACCAGTGACAGTTCAAGAAGCACCATTCCAGATGGAAAGATAAGACCTCTGGTCTTGATATGGTCTCAGTATAATCCCATGCAAATGTCCAATAAAAAAAAGTTCTTCCATTTTCAGACATATACATTTCTGAGGGACATATACAGTTCAAGCTTTGTAAGCAGGTTTGGGGAATGTTGATTTAAAAAAAAGGGTGAGGTTAAGAGTTAATAATAGGTTAAAAGAAGAACAGAGACGGGTGAGATAGGAAGGTAAGGTCAAGCAAGTAGAAAGGACAATTTGATAAAGACCAGCAACTCAAAAGGCACCCAGAAGGGCAGCAGGTATAATAAAGTGCTACAAGCCTCGGGTAATGAAGTCAAGAGGGTAAATTACGGTTTGTTGGAGGAAGAAAGACACGGAGTCTCTGTCATCCATTCTATTCTTCAGAATCACTGCCTATTCCAGCCCCTACATGCACCTTATCTTCTAGCCAACCTCAGTTACCGCATCTCAATGTATTCTTGTGCTTCAATGATTAGCACACGCTGCTCTACTCTGCCTAGAACATGAGTCCTACTCCCAGGATGCTCCTTAAAGTGATAGCGCTGTGTCAGCCTCCTCTCTAATTGTGGTCCCTGATACACTCTGAGGCAAAGCTGCTGATCCCTCCTTAGTGTACCTATAGACTTGTTTACACCTGCATTGAAGTACTTACCAGAATGTTAGTCAAATTTGCGAGTCAAGTTCCATTGGCACAATACCATTTATCCCTTTTCAGTGCTCCGCACATACTGACATTCAAATGTGTGCTGAACCACAATGAGTATTAGAGAGCAAATCAGAAGGGTTGACTAGAACTTTCCCTCTCAGGTTGAGCAACCAGAAAGCAATGCTCATTGAAGAGTGTCCAGGAGCCAAACATGGAGAACTGCTTATTTAGGATTCAGAAGGCTGTGGCAAGGGTAACTTAAACTGGAATTCAGGGGCGCCTGGGTGGCTCAGTTGGTTAAGCGACTGCCTTCGGCTCAGGTCATGATCCCGGAGATCCAGAATTGAGCCTCACATCGGGCTCCCTGCTCAGCGGGAGGCCTGCTTCTCCCTCTCTCACTCCCCCTGCTTGTGTTCCCTCTCTGTGTTTCTGTCAAATAAATAAAATCTTAAAAAAAAAAAAAAAAAGAACTGGAATTCAGCATAAACAAGCACCAAAGGGGCGCCTGGGTGGCCTTCGGTTCAGGTCATGATCCGGGAGTCCCGGCGCTGAGCCCTGCGTTGGGCTCCCTGCTCAGCCTGCTGTGTTCCCCCTCTAGCTGTGTCTCTCTCTATCAAATAAATAAAATCTTAAACAACAAACAACAAGCAGCAAAGCAAGCAACCAAAAAAATCCCATTCTCTCTAGGAGAACAGCTAGTCAGTTGGCCAAACTGCAGGTAAAAATACATTAGAATTTAAAAGCCCATTCTCCATTAAGTTGAATTCATGACTTGGCAGAGTATCTGTAAATTATATATGGGCATGTGGTTCGTTACTATAGTTTGTGGAATTTCTAGGTAAGTAGAATTTCCAGGCAAAGTGGCTGACTCAGCACATACTGATGTATGCTAATGCCTACCATGGCAGACCAGAGCAACATGAGGCAAAGCATCAGCACCAGGGTCACAGGCATGAAGCAAAACCTCTCTCCTCACACTCCTCTGGGCTGGAAGCAGCTGTAAGGACTAGCAATAAACAAAAGGAGTCTCTATTTGGTGCTATCCTAGGCATTTTCATCATCGGAATGCCTTTCTTTCTCTCTTTCCTTTCTTTCTCTTCTTTTTCTTCTCCTCCTCCTCCTCCTCCTCCTCCTCCTTCTTCTTCTTCAGGAATGCCTTTCTTTGCTCTGCTTTCCTAGTTTTGGGTTGTGGCCTTTTCTTTTTCTTCTTCTCGCTCTCATTTAACAGTCTGCCTTTATGATCTCTCCCCTCTCAAACTCTCTCCTCCTTGCTCACTTTCTGAGCTCATTTCTGTTTCTTACTCCCACCTTCATTCTTTTTTTAAAATTTGTATTAATTTATTTTTAAAGTAATCTCTACCCCCAACATGGGGCTTAAACCCACAACCCTGAGATTCAGAGTCGTGTGCTCTACTGATAAGCCAGCCAGGTGCCCCAAAGCTTCATTAATTCTTAAATATCACTTCTTTCAAAGCCCTCCTTCTAGGCTTTTTCTGCACTAGCATTGGTTAGACAGAGCATCCGGTATGCATCCTCACATTTGTGAGAACCAGTTCTAACTCATGGATTTTTACACATCTTTCTCTGCCCAATAATCTCCCAGTGCCTTTTGCCTGTGGTATTTTTCCTATTTCTGGGGGACAAAGTGAGAAAATATAAATGGATCCCTGAGAAACCAGGTTTCAGTATCCTTGAAACATAATATGCAGCACTGTAATCAGTGGTGATATCGCTGTGAAATAATACCCTGGCCCTGGCAAAGGCCCTGTGCTTGGAAAGCATACAATCAAACTTCAAACTGGCCTGGGAAACAGTGGAGGTAATTTAGTAATGAGAAGAAGATCACTATTTCAAACATAACACACTCTTCTCACTAGCAAAGTCAAATGAAACAAGCCTCTTTTTTCCTCATAGGTTCATTACTCTACCAATGTGTGACGTTTTGTGCCTGAAACTGGTCAGAAACAAGCTAGAAGAGACATAGCCACGGAGATATAACAAAGCCCTTCCTCAAGGGTGTGTTCCACAAAGGATCAGCCACTATTTCTTTTATGTTATTTGGAGGCACTGGGATATTGCTTGGAATTCTATTGAAAGCCACATTCAGAGATCTGTGAATTTTACTTAGTTTTTTTTTTTTTTACAAAAATGCTACAGTATGGAGAGGGAAATCAACCTCCTCCATTAGAACACTCTTAAAAAAAGAAAAGCAAAGCTAAGGATGCTTTTGGTTTTCTAGCGGGACATGTGTCATGTAGAGGTCTTCCTTTGCTATCACTCAACAGTCACTACTCCTAGAATTGTGAAAAAAGGCTTCAGATGTCTAAGCTGGAATAAAAAAGAATCACTAAGACTCTGGTTTTATTAACACCCTGAAACATGAAACCTACAAACTGGCAAAAGAGAAAGCAACCCTGAACTTTAAAACAAAGATAAATAGTTGAAACCACGCACAATGCATCTGCAGAGCTATGGTGTTTTTGTTGTTGTTTAAAGATTTTATTTATTTATTTGAGATAGAGAGCAAGCAAGCAAGCGTACAAGAAGGGCGAGGGGAAAGGGAGAGGGAGAAGCAGATTTCCTGCTGAGCAGGGATCTTGGAACCCCAGGATCATGACCAGAGTTGAGGGCAGACGCCACGAATTGAGCTACCCAGATGCCCCTGTAGAGCTCTGGTTTTTAAAGAGAGCTGGCATACACTATTTTATTCAAATTTCAGAACTTCTCTGTTAAGCAGACAAAGCAAGCATTTTCCCTGTTTTATAGATGTTAAGCAACAGGCACAAAATTAGATAACTTAATTAAGTCATTTCCATTCTTTCTTTAATTAAGCAATCTCTACATACAACAAGGGGCTCAAACTCATGACCCCAAGATTAAGCGTCGCATGCCACTTAACTGAGCCAGCCGGACATTCCAGTGATTTCCATTCTTTCATAAGATCTACCTACTCAAGTTACTTCTCTGATCTCTGCTTTCCTAGGTCATCAGATTTCTAGAAAAAGTAAAGTATTCTTTATTTTTTTTATTTTTATTTTTTTATGTTATTTGACAGACAGAAACACAGCCAGAGAGGGAACACAAGCAGGGTGAGCGAGAGAGGGAGAAGCAGGCTTCCCGCTGAGCAGGGAGCCCGATGTGGGACTCGATCCCAGGTCTCCGGGATCATGACCTGAGCCGAAGGCAGTCGTCCAACCAACTGAGCCACCCAGGCGCCCCGAAAAAGTAAGGTATTCTTTAAATTCTTAAGTTCTTTATATATATATATTTTAGATTTTATTTATTTATTTAGCAGGGAGATAGATCACAGGTAGGCAGAGAGGCAAGCAGAGAGGCATCTGCAGAGCAGAGAGCCTGATGTGGGGCTTGATCCCAGGACCCTGAGATCATGATCTGAGCCGAAGGCAGAGGCTTTAACCCACTGAGCCACCCAGGCACCCCAAATTCTTTAAATTCTTAAAAAGTAAGGTGACTTAATTTCCTCACATATTATCCATTTTCTAATCCTGGCAGATTATACCCAATTTATTTCCTCAAGTATCAGCTACTCTCAAAAAGATCACCAATGACCTATAAGGTATCACGGGACTCTCAGTAGTCTCAAATTTTCAGTGAATGAATTAAATTTCTAGCAATTTCAAGGACTTTGACCCTCATTCCTCCTCATCCTTGATCCCGAATTTCCTCAGAAGCACTGTCTTCCTGCATGTTTCATATCATTTTCCTTCCTCTGTTACTCTTCAGGATCTTGAAAATTAAGCTGCTCAACACCTACTCATCTCTCCAGCTCTATTCCAAGGACAATTCTGAAGTCTTCCCAACAGTAGTCAATCTTCCTCTGAGATACCACAGCACCTTATGCTACTTAGGCACTTATCATGGTATGTTCTGATCATTATGGTCCCTTTCTCTCTCCCTTATACAATAAAACTTCTTTGGATATGAAACTTGTTTATCATTTTGTAACACTTTAAATATAGCCATGAGAAGAAAGAGGGTGGTCTAATCATATTTGACATTTCTGTAGTCAGAACCTTAAGGTTCTGACTTTATTTCAGGGATAACCTCATCTTTTTTTAAAACAGATTTTATTTATTTATTTGACAGAGAGAAACACAGCTAGAGAGGGAACACAAGCAGGGGGAGCAAGATAGAGAAGCAGGTTTCCTGCTGAGCGGGGAGCCCCATGCAGGGCTCGATCTGGGACGCCAGGACAATGTCCTGAGCTGAAGGCAGATGCTTAACAACTGAGCCATCCAGGTGCCCCAATCTCAACAATCTTTAATTTCCCATTTATTGAGGATAGTAATATATACAGTCGTTGTGACAATGTAATAGTAGACCAAAGTACTTTGAAAAACTGAAAAAGACTATAGGAATATCAGATATGATTAGGCCACCCCCTTTCTTCATGCGGCTATATTTAAAGTGTTATTTATATTAGAGTTATTTATTTAGTTTTCTAGACTTTATCTAAATTTAGAGACAATAATTGCTCTCCAGGACTCTGAATCAGTGGATCCACAAGACACTCAACAAAATACTTCAGCAATACTGAATATCTAGGAAAAGAATTGTCTGAAAAACAAAACGGAAAGGTCTTGTGTTAATTACCTCAAATTACAAAAAGTGTTTTGCCTATTTTAGGTATAGCACATATCTGAATAGAAATACTTGCTGAAAAGAATCCATGTTAATTAAGAATGATTGTCACCAAATCAAAAAACTGTGGTGCTGGAAAATGATTTGAGTACTTCTGGAGATGATCTCTCTAACACATTATCTGATGCTTCATAATTTCCCTCCGAAATGCTCCTGATGGACAGGAACATCCATTTGCTGCTTAAAATACTCTCTGGAAAATGCTTTTTTCCCCCCTTTCAGGTAACTCTAATTGTTGGAAACTGGACTAAATAAACTTTGTCCCCTATAACGTCTACCCTTCTCTGAGAACTACACAGAACACATTTAATTTTTTCTCTTTAGAACAGCCTTTTAAACTTTAGAAGAGAACACTCAAGTCCCTTGCTTAATTCTTCATCTTCAGGTCAAATTCCATTCTTAGACTATTGTACATATGACATGATTCCAGTGCCTCTCCTCTGGACCAGGCGCACTTAGTCGTGACCTCTCATTGTAGACGAAACGAGTTCCTCACGTGTGGGACTGTTACCTTCTTTGCCAATCACTGAGATCTTTATGGATATTGGACTGTAAAAAAATATACTTGTGCTTCCTCTCAGCTGCAAAATTATCATCAGGTCAAAAGCAAAAAAAGAGCAGTACTCTTAAAATCTTGAAAATCCAAGTTTTAAGTATTCAAGCACTGGTTAGAAACTTTAGATTACTAGTCAAGATGGCCTTTGGACTACCTTCCTATGATGCTAAAGCTCAGGAATAGAGATAAGTCCGTACATTCAGAATTTAAGTGCTTCTCTACAATGGGGATCAGAGTGCTGACAAGGGAGGCCTGTGAGCCAAAAGTGAGGTCAAGCTTAATAGGAACCCAGAGCTGCCAAACCTCAGCACCACTGCTAGCCCTTTATCAAATATAGTGACAGTATAGACAGAATTTTTCATGGGAGTCTCACCACGTTCTGTTCCATTTCTCCAGAAGTTACTATAATGTTTCACTATCAACATATACAGAATCCTGAAAGAAATTTAGAAGATCTGAAGAAGACTGTACCTAATTATATTCCAAAATTCCTCCCCAAAACACAAAAGCATGAATGCCCGTTTAAAAATCCTAAATAACATGATCAATAGGACATCACTTCAATTGATCCATTCAGGGTAACAATAACAACTTCTCATCCTGGAAAACACACTACCAATCACAGTCTACATGAAGTTTATGACTGAACAATCTGTGATCAACAGTGCTCACTGGCTTTATAAGTACTGTGTTTTGGTTGCTCAATGGTGTTCATTGGCTTTATGAGTACCGTGTTTTGGTTGCTTCCCCAGAGCTTGAGTTGATAAACAAAAACTGTATTTTAGAAAATCATAAACCTCAAACTCATTTTTGAAACTTGGCCCAGGCATCTATTAGGGAACACAGACATTCAAGAAAAGTTCACAGTCTACTATTTTTAATAAGGAAATCTAAATGAATAGAAGATTTAAAGCCAACTATTTTTGAGTGGAAGTAAAGTCAAAGATCAAGGTGCTATGAGAAAGAGGATATGGGGGCCCAGGACCAAAATATGGAGAGGGAATGCAAGAACACAAATGAAAGGTACTTTCAGAAACCTGAGACAAACTAGTTCCTTTTCTGCTAAACTGTCATAAGTTGAAATGTAATTAATTATAAGAAAACAAAATAAACACTAGGCATACATCAATGCTTACTAATTAAATCATTTCTTCAAAGAGGCTAAGCAGAAATATACTTTCTCAGTAAGAGTAACAGCATGAAGGCATTGGTTTATCTCAGAAAAAAAAAACTGGCATTGCAGCAATATCAACACCACTGTTATAGTTACAATGTTAATAATTATTACTAAAACAAACAAAAAACATAGTTAACATTTATTACTTACAATGTGCCAGGCCTTATACTAATTGCTTTATATGCAATCTCACGTATTCTAACAACACTCTGAGGAAATTATATGGATACTGAGGTTTACAGTTTGAGTGCTCTGTCTAGGGTAACAATGGTGAAGGCAGTCTAACCTAGAGTCCACATTC